>CAUYPK010041185.1:0-13626 GCA_963574355.1 Loris lydekkerianus
GAAAATAATATTTCAGCATTTTTAACTCTATCAGTAAACATAAATAAGTTACCTGACCATTTTCAAAGGGAATACATAGAACTGCAGTCTGACATTCAACTTAAAAATTTGATCATTTCTCTTTACTGTTCTTTTATAAATTCTATCTTCCCAGAGACAAATATCCCTTGCTTCACAGTCACACCTTATGCATGTCATTGCTTTTTGGAAGCACCTACATTTTCAAACAACTATTTGTAAGAATGAAGCACATTATGAATAAAATTAAAAATAAAAAAAAATAAAAAAAAAAAAATGGTACAAATTAGTTGGAATGCCTGACAGGTAAAAGATCAAATATGATTATAGGATAAAATACTGTCTATTTAACCAGGACCTAAGTAGAACTAACCTGATAAAAAGATAACTTTCAGCTAAAATTAGATACATATGAAGAAGTACATCATATGTCAATGAAAAGAATTTTAAAGTATAGGTGGCGCTCGTGGCTCAGTGGGTAGGGGGCCGGCCCCATATAGTGAGGGTGGTGGGTTTGAACACAGCCCCGGCCAAACTGCAACAAAAAATAGCCAGGCGTTGTGGCGGGCACCTATAATCCCAACTACTCGGGAGGCTGAGGCAAGAGAATCGCCTAAACCCAGGAGTTGGAGGTTGCTGTGAACTGTGACACTACCGCACTCTACCGATGGTGATAAAGTGAAACTGTCTCCAAAACAAACATGGAATTTTAAAGTACTTTTAAAAGCTCCAATCTTTCGAGAGTACCAGACTCATACTCACCAATTCAGAGACCATTATGGGCCATAATGAAGTCAAATGTTGAGGAGAGATTCTTAGCAGCAAAACTCTGAAAAAATGAAACATCTGAGCAGCAACTATGGATGTCTGTCCAACTCTGAGATTGTCTGTCAGGCGTTCTAAGGAAAGAAGATTTTAAAGATGTCAAATATGCAGTTTGAGGTTTCTCACTAGACAAAGTAGAAAAATACAACTGTAACTGCTTTGACATTCTGCTAACAACCTGGTATAAGAACTGAGTGTTACAGGCAGCCATTCTACTCCCAGTCTTCCTCTTTGTGAAGTATAGCAGCAGTTCATGCCCTCGCCAAGGGAAGTGACTCAAATGACTCGTATTTACACCCCTGCCACAGCACTCTAACGAGGGTGACATAGTGAGACTGTCTCCAAAAAAAAAAAAAACAAAAAAACAAAAAAACAACCCACCAATACTGAGATAACAGGGAGATTAGAATTATTGGCAAAGGTCCAGGCATGGTGGTTGACACCTGTAATCCCAGCACTTTGGAGGCCAACACAGGAGAATCACTTGAAGCTAAAGACCAGCCTGGGCAAGATAGTAAGACCCTGTCTCTACAAAACATAAAATAATTAGCTGGATGTGGTGGTGGGTACCTGTATCCTAGCTACTTGGGCTGAGGTAAAAGCACTGTTTGAGCCTAGGAATTCAAGGGTATAATGAGCCATGACTGCATTACTGTATGTTAGCCTGGGAGACAGACTGAGATACTGTTTCTTAAAAATATACACACACAAAAAGAATTCTGAAAAACTACTATTAAAAACACTCAAATAAATCAATTATATACACTTAAAACAAATAATAAAAAAAGTCTCAGCAAAGAAATAGAAGATATAAAGAAAAGCCAAATGGAAATTTCCGAACCAAAAATATACAACCACAGACATAAAACAACTCACTGCAAGAGTTCAGTAGCAGAATGGAGGTAACAGCAAAGAGGGAAGCTGACAACGGATTCAATTATTCCAACTGAATGGAGAAAAAAAGCTTAAAAGAAAACTGAACAGTCTCAAAGGGCCAGTGTGACAAGAGAGCTAACATTTGTGTCATCAGAGTTCCAGAAGTAGAGGAAAAAGAATATAGATTTGGAAAATATGTGAAGAAATAATGACTGAAAACGTCCCAAATTTGGTGAGAGACACATCTATAGATAAAAGGTGGTGAGTGAACTCTAAAAAGGATAGAAGTAAAGAAATCCACACCCAGACATATCATCATCAAACTTCTGAAAATTAAAGACAAAGAAAAAAATTCTTGATAGTAGTCAGACTGAAACAACACGTGATTTAAAGGGAACAATAATTAGAAATGATAGCAGATTTCTCAGCAGAAACCAGGAAACCAGAAAGAAGGTGCACTTTTTTCAAGTGTGAAAGTAAAGAACTTCAACCTAGAATTCAATTTCCAACAAAAGTATCCTTCAAGTTTTTTTGCTTTTTTTTAAAGCCCTAAAAATAAAATAACATGAATGAAGGTGAAATAAAGAGTTTAAATGAAGGAAAACTAAGAGTTTGTTGCCAGGGGGTCTATTCTAAAAGAAAGGCCAAATGGAGCTCATCAGGGGAAAGGAAATGACAAGGGAAGTGCCCGGGACGGGTCAGCAGTCTCCTAGGTGGAGGGTGCGACTATGCAGGAGGGCCTGGGGGAGCTGCTTTGTGCTGAGGAAGAGTTCTGAGTCTTGCCTGTGGTGTTGCCCACGAGAACCATGGTGACACTTGTATAGAGCTGGACATACAAAGAAGGCACATGAAACCCAGTGAAATCTGGAAAAGGTGACAGTTAAAGGTATTATTCCCATGTTGACTTCCTGGTTTTGATAATGGACGGCAACATGTGAGATGTTACCCCAGGGGAAGCTGGACCAATCATATGAGTATATGGGAACTTGCAGTACAATTTTCATAACTTCTTGTGAGCTACAAAATCTTTTGAGTTCTTAATCAGTTTCAAAATAAAAGTATTTTTAAAAAGCAGTTTGTCCAGATAGGGCATATTTAATATTGGTACTCCGAATTAAAGCTAAACTCATGGTTATTTTTTCACCAAGGTGATTTATTTCAGAACCCAATTTTCTTTACCATCTAATATTCCTTTCTTAGCTGAATGACAGCCTTACAAGCAGACAACCTCTGCCTGTGTGACTGTCACAGGCTGTGATTGTGTAAGGCTGGCCGTTCAATCACTCCGAGCCCTCATCTGTGAAACCTGAGTGAAAATCCTATTCCACCCACTCCAGTCACACGTGTCCTGCTCAGGACCACAGCCCATCACTGGAAGCCAAAGTCTCAGATTTCCATTCAGGTTTTGCCATTAGTGGCAACAGAACTTTAGGCAGGTGCTAATCTCTCCTAGTATCAGTATCCTGAGGAAAAGTAAAGCTAACACACCCATGACAATGAGGAAGACTTACAAGGTGGGAGGTAGTCCAACAGACAGGATGAGCCACATCTGTCCAGCTCAAAGGGAAGACAGAACTTCCTCTGAATCACTGGTTCTCAAACTTCCTAACGCTGCGACCCTTTAATACAGTTCCTCATGTTGTAGTGACCCCCAACCATAAAATTATTTTCATTGCTACTTCATAACTGTAACTTTGCTACTGTTATGAATCGTAATGTAAATATCTGATATGCAGGATGTATTTTCATTGTTACAAAGGGGTTGTGACCCATAGGTTGAGAACTGCTGGTCTAAATCTTTCCCATCCCTTAGAAGCCTTTGTGAGGGGCAATGCCTATCCTCCTCTCATTATAAAAAAACACAGCATTTTGCCCCCCCCCCTTTAAAAAATAATTGCTTTTGGTTTATCATAGTTTCTTACATGATCAATGTAAAGTTTAAAACTTTTTTTTTTTTTTTGGTAGAGACAGAGTCTTACTTTATGGCCCTTTGGTAGAGAGCCGTGGCATCACATAGCTCACAGCAACCTCCAGCTCCTGGACTTAAGTGAATCTCTTGCCTCAGCCTCCTGAGTAGCTGGGACTACAGGCACCCGCCACAATGCCCGGCTATTTTTTTGTTGCAGTTTGGCCGGGGCTGGGTTTGAACCCACCACCCTTGGCATATTGGGCCGGTGCCCTACTCACTGAGCCACAGGCGCCGCCAGTTTAGAACATTTTTATTGCATTTATTTACAGTGATGCTACAACGTGATGTGCAATATACAGCTTGAGACACACGAGTGCTGTCCAGAAAGTATCCAGCCACCCACTACAAAAACATATATAGTGGATTACTACAGTCAAGCAAATTAACAACTAAATCATCTCATACCTTTCTTTTTTGTGGCAAAAGCACCTGCAATCTGCATTCCTGACAAACTACCAGCATATAATGTAATGAACATAACCCTCCCACTGTACATCAGACCTCTAGACTTCTTCATCCTGCAGAACCTGCATCGCCCCCACCCGGCCATGTGAGCTCTGAGGCTGCCGGCATTTTCTCAGTCCAGGTGTGTGGAGCTACTCAGCTCCCCACCCCGAGCACTGTCATTCACTCTCAGTGCCACTTGACGGTGCCACAAGATCAGGGGGAAGGAACCCCACATGGTATTCCAGAAGGAAAACATTAGAAATTCTCTAATCCTATCTCTTTTGATTAGGTCTAAACCATTGACAGCTCAGAAACTTCCAGATGCATCTGTTCTTCTGAGATAGACGTGTGCATCTCTGCACCAAAGGGCATCCTGAGGTCAGTCAAGGGCCCCAAGATTGTCAAGAGAACAACCCAGGATCTCACGGAGGTTGAGGCTACTAAGAACAGTCCTAGAATGACAGCTGTAGGAATGGGCTTTGAAAACTTTCAGGTAATCAAAAATGAGAAGGGCTAAAATGCTTATTTATATATATTTTTTAGAGACAGAGTCTCACTTTGTTGCCCTTGGTAGAATACCATGGCATCACAGCTCACAGCAACCTCCAGCTCTTGGGCTTAGGCGATTCTCTTGTCTCAGCCTCCCGAGTAGTTGGGACTACAGGCGCCCGTCACAACGCCTGGCTTTTTTGTTGCAGTTTGGCCAGGGCTGACTTCGAACCCGTCACCCTCGGTATATGGGGATGGCAACCTACTCACTGAGCCACAGGAGCTGCTTTAAAATGCTTATTTTTTTTAAACAAGTAGTATTTTTAGAAATACAGCAGTTGAACTGTCATAAAGGGAACTTATTTAGAAATACCTCTTTCTCTAAAATCTCAATAACCACCTCCATTCTGAATCAGCATTAGGCTGTCTTTATTATATATATGATTATGTTATATAAATAACATATATGCATATTTTAATCATATTTAATATTACGGAATATGTAGTTACATTATAGAATATTTAATATTATTGAATATGTATATATATGCATAGTATAATCAAGTTTATTATTAAATATTATAGAATATGATTATATTATTAATTATGGTCATATCAATATTATAAGTGCATATTATATTGTAATGTCACAATGTAACAGTGACATATATTATATCATACTTTTTAAAAAAATTTTTTTAGAGATGGGGTCGCCCTGTGTTGCCCAGGCTGGAGTGCAGTGGCTATTCACAGGTGCAATCCCACTACTGATCAGCACGAGAGCTTTGACCTCTGTTTCTGACCCGGGCCGGTTCACCCCTCCTTAGGCAACCTGGTGGCCTCCTGCTCCTCGGAGGTCACCATATTGATGCTGAACTTAGTGCGGACACCTGATTGGCATAGCCCACTACAGCCCAGATCTCCTGGACTCAAGTGATCCTCCTGTCTCAGTCTCCCGAGGAGCTGAGACTACAGGCACGTGCCACGGCATCTGGATATATCATACATAGTAATATACAACACATTTAATGTGCTATATACTATCATATTACCCCTGCTTTTTCCCTCTAAGAGGAATGATTTCTTGGAATTGCTGGATGTTTAAATCTTGCTGTGGTCAAATTCTCCACACCACTGTTTGAAAAAGGCTATTGTCTATTCTTCTTTTTTTTTTGGTTGTAGTTTTCAGACATCTGATATTGTCTCCTTCGCTCTCTGGGGCTCACCCCAACTTTGAGAGGAGTGTGCAGAGAGAAGTGGGGAGAGATCAGGTATTTGCTCTTAGATGGAAAGGCCCTGTATGGGTTGTGAGGCACAACACATTCTCCTTTCGCTTCCCTCTTTCCTCTGCCAGAGTATACTGAACACCTCCTTTAAGACCATGGTCCACGGCCGGGTTCAGAGAGCACCCTCCCAGAAGCTACATGTGAACTAAAGAAAACATGATTCCATGGCTTGGCGCCTGTAGCACAGTGGTTACAGCACCAGCCACATACACCAAGGGTGGTGGGTTTGAACCTGGCCTGCACCAGCTAAAACAACG
This sequence comes from Loris lydekkerianus, assembly GCA_963574355.1. Lineage (NCBI taxonomy): Eukaryota > Metazoa > Chordata > Mammalia > Primates > Lorisidae > Loris > Loris lydekkerianus. Next base: position 6,168 of record CAUYPK010041185.1, read on the forward strand.
ATGACAACTGAAAAAAAAATAGCCAGGCATTGTGGCAGATGCCTATAATACCAGCTACTTGGGAGGCTCAGGCAAGAGAATCGCTTGAGCCCAAGAGTTTGAGGTTGCCGTAAGCTGTGATGGCACAGCACTCTACTGAGGGCGACATAATGAGACACTATCTCAAAAAAAAAAAAAAAGAAAAGAAAAGAAAAGAAAAATATGATTCCTGTTGTTCTTTACCCTTCTATATTTTGAAGGAAACAATAAAGTTCAGCTTTGACCCTGCCATCACTGAAGCCTGTGGAAGACTGCTGTCACTTTTATGGCATTCCTGGTCACAATCCAATCAAATCAGTCTCCTCTCACAGTGATTCCAGCAAGGCATGCCCCTTGGATTTGTCAGTATCTGAGTATTTGCTTTCATAGATTTTTTTCATAGTATTTGCTTTCAAGACATTATGAGATGAAAATCACGTTAAAGTTATGTTGAAGTGAAAGGTATTTGATTATTGCAAGTATAAATTATCATAATTAATAAAAGAAAAAGCTGTTCATGTTTTGAACTAAAACAGTTAAGAACATTCCAACAGTTAACCACTTGAGAAGTGGGCTGACAATCAGTATTAAGAGTCATCAAGACGACTTGAGGAAGAGGATGTGTGTTGGGAGCTGACAGATGTCAAATTTTTTTTTTTGTTTAAAGGACAGATTAAAAGATTTGTATCTAATTCGATCTATCTGGAAACAAACAATCCAAACGCCTTTCCATTGAACAATGGGTAAAGAAACTATGGAATGGAATGCTATTCAGCAATGGAAACAAATAAGCCATTAATAAATGCAACAAAGTGGATTAAGCTCAAATACATTGTGCTCAGTGAAGGAAGCCAGATGCAAAGGCTATACACATTTATGTGACATTCTGGGAAAGACAAAACTGTGAACAGAAAGCAGATTAGCAGCATTTTTGGTTACTCATTACACACTGTTACTGCCAGAGACTAAGGTGAAGGGGAGGGACTCCCTGCAAAGGGGCGGAAGGGGCTTCTCTGGGGTGATGGAAAGTTTTACATCTTGACTGTGGTGATGGTTACGTGGTTGTTAATGTTTATAAGAATTCATAGAACTGGCCAGGCATGGTGGCTCAAGCCTATAATCCTCACACTTTGGGAGGCCAAGGAAGAAGGATCACTTAAAGTCAGAAGTCTGAGACCAGCCAAAAGAACAACATAGCAAAATCCCATCTCTAAAAGAAAGGGAGGGAGGAAGGAAAATTAGTGGAGCATGGTGGTGTGTGCCAGCTGCTCAAAAGGTTAAAGTGGGAGGATGGCTTGAGCCCAGGCATTTGAGGCTGCAGTGAGCTACAGTCCAACCACTGCACTCCAGCCTAGGTAGGTGACAGAGAGACCTATAGCACTTTTGGAACTCTTTGCCTAGAATGGCCACTAAAGCTATAGTCATACAAAAGTCTGACAATTAAGTTTGTGAACTCATCCTAGAAAAAGTACTTTGAAGGATGGACTGGGCACTGGTCATCACTACATAGCTTCTCAAGGAGAGGACGTCCATGGTGACCATAGTGATATTCAGCAGTGAGGTCTGTAGCACATTTTCTTTCTTCCTCTCCCTTTCCTTTTCTTCTTTCTTCTTCTTCTTTTTTTTTTTAATCATTTTATTTTATTTATTTTATTATTTTTTTCTTTGCAGTTTTAGGCCAGGGCTGGGTATGAACCTGCCACCGGTGTATGGTATACGGTATATATGGGGCCGGCGCCCTACTCCTTTGAGCCACAGGGGCTGCCTTTTTTTTTTTTTTTTTTTTTTTAATGAGACAAAGCCTCAAGCTGTTGCTCTGGGTAGAGTACCGTGGCATCACAGCTCACAGTAACCTCAAACTCTTGGGCTCAAGCGATCCTCTTGCCTCAGTTTTTCTATTTTTTAGTAGAGACAGGGTCCTGCTTTTGCTCAGGCTAGTCTTGAACTCATGAGCTCAAGCAATCCACCCACCTTGGCCTCCCAGAGTGCTAGGATTATAGGCGTGAGCCACTGAGCCCGGCTTGGAGCACATTTTCTAGGGTAAGTTTGTGAACTCAATTGTCCCACTTCATAATAATTTTTTTTAGAGACAGAGTCTCACTTTGTCGCCCTCAGTAGAGTGCCATGGTGTCACAACTCACAGCAACCTTTAGCTCTTGGGCTTAGGTGATTCTCTTGCCTCAGCTTCCCGAGTAGCTGGGACTACAGGCGCCCGCCACAATGCTGGGCTATTTTTTGTTGCAGTTTGGCGGGGGCCAGGTTTGAACCCGCCACCCTTGGTATATGGGGCCGGTGCCCTACTCAGTGAACCCTATAATAATAATGAAGTTTTAAAATAAAGTTTCAGATTTACAAATATATTTCTTTCTTTCTTTTTTTTTTTTGAGACAGTATGTCACTCTGCCACTCCCAGTAGAATATTGTGGTGTCAAAGCTCACAGCAACCTCAAACTCTTGGGCTTAAGTAATTCTCTTGCCTCAGCCTCCCAAGTAGCTGGGACTACAGGCGCCCGCCATAACGTCTGGTTATTTTGTGTTGTTGGTGGAGTTGTTATTATTGTTTGGCAGGCCCGGGCTGTGTTTGAATCTGCCAGTCCTGGTGTATGTGGCTGATGCCCTAGCCTCTGAGCTACAAACGCCAAGCCTACAAATATATTTCAGAATAACACCATCATGCCGGGATGTATGGTGGCCTTCTTTCCTAGCTGCCCACCTCAGCCCCTCCTAGGTCTATCTTTGGGTGAGGGTGGAGGGTTGGCCATTCATGGTTTGACTGTCCTCTCTAAAACTCACACTGAACTTTAATGATCAATGTAATTGAATTGGGAGGAAGGGTCTTCTTTTTTTCATTTTTTTTGAGATAGAGTCTCACTCTGTCACCCTGGGTAGAGTCCTGTGGCATCATAGCTCACAGCAACCTCACATTCTTGGGCTTGAGCAATCCCCTTGCCTCAGCCTCCTGAGTAGCTGGGCCTATGGGCCCTGTCATAATGCCCACCTAGGTTTTCTATTTTTAGTAAAGATGGAGGTCTCACTCTTGCTCAGGCTGGTCTGGAACTCCTGAGCTCATGTAATTCACCAGCCTTGGCCTCCTTGAGTGTAAGGATTATGGGTGGTCATGAGCCACTGTACCAGCCAGAAGGCAGGGTCTTGAAGTGGTGATTAGGCCACAGGGCTCCACCCCCACGGGTAGAATTGGTGCTATTGTAAAATGGTGTGTTCAGGTCCCTTGTGCTCTTGCCCATCTGCCTTCTTCCACGAGACAACATGGCAACAAGGGCCTTGGCAGATGCCAGCCCCCGGACACCAGACTTCCCAGTCTCCAGAACTTGGAGCTAAAATATTTCTGCTCATTATAAATCACCCAGGCTCAGGTACTTTGCTGCAGGAGCACAAAATGGACCAAGACAGTTAGCTTACCTTGTATCAATGGAAGGTAAAGGTGGTATTGATCAAGTTCTCCACTGAAGACAGCAAAAGCCTGGCGTTTTAACAGCATGGCTTTCTGCTCAAAACTTGAGAAGAGTTTTAAAGAACTGCTCTGCATGTCTAGAACAAATATAGCAAACATGTCTCACTTTGTGAGGAAACCACAATCAGAGGTAGGTGACAGGCAATTCCTATCAGTGTGATTCCTGCGTTCCCTGGTGAAAAATCATCATCTTCATTAAGTGAGGGTAGGTGGTAAGACCCATGTGTATTTAAAAAAACCTTATTTCTTTAATGATACTTAATGATAGAGCACTAGAAGAGGACATGAGGTCTAAGAAAGTACCCCTGATAAATTATGGAAAACATTACTTTCAACACAAACTTCAGGATGTGAACCTGTTTCCAGCAGTATTTCTCCACTATAAAAATTAAGAAAAGGTTGTCAGGGCACTAGTGTCAATAGATTAGAACCACTGACAAGTAAATGACAGGCTTGTTCATTTACTTATTCCTGATGTCACAGTACGGTTTGTAGGTGGGGTTTGAGCAGGGGTCTGAGATACATGGTAAAAGCAGGCTATGACGTCCTTGGCCTTTTATAGTGTGGTTTATGTGCAAGTAACACAGAACTTACTCATTAAATCCTTAAACATTGTTTTCTCATGAGTCAAAAGATGGTCAATAATGGACTTCCAGCTGGGTATTAAAAAAAACAATAACAATTAATTAAATTTGCAATAACTGTCTGATTAAAAACACCAAGAAAATAATAAGCCCCTTTAAGGCCTATTAAAAACCTCCTTCTGAAAAGAGGTTAGTGACACAAATAGTTTTTGTAAAAGGGAAAAGTAAGCTAAAGCTTTTCGTTTATAATCCTAACACAGGGAAGGAAGAATGACCTTTCCCAGCTTACTGTAAACGAAGCATACACCGACAAGGCAGTCTGGAGTTCTCCAGGGCTGCCCTTTAGTGTGTTGAGACAGACGACGTTCATACCGTCATGTTGGGGTTAAGAAGTGGGGTAATGAAGACAAACACTACCCTTAGCTCTTACTTCCAAATGGGCTCCCCCAGCAGAGCACTAGGGTCACGGGAGAGAAAGCTGCAGGGTGCCAAGTGGCCCTCTGGATATGGCAGGACACATTTCAGGCCATACATAAAGGCTGCCTCCATCTCCATCCTCTGTTCCTGAGCCTCCTTCACATTAATGAAGACTCTCCAAGGCAGGGGGAGAATTCCTGAGTGGTGTCCTTGACCTCCAAGGGAAAGGCCCAGGAAGCAAGTCTCACACCAGTGTCTCTGAGGCTCTCTGCCGCAAGGTCTCAGTGAGAACTTGTAGAGTGTAAGCTGAGTGGGGCAAAGATACCAAAGGGTCAGCAACGGGCTCTGTTATCTTAACATTGCTCAGATATTTTGTGATCACAAGATAAACTGGTACTAGATAGACCAACCATCACTGTTCTTTGGGAATAATGTGTTCTCTTAATTAAGTGAAATTCTTCTTTTAACAACAAAGTGCCCCTGCATTATAAAAGACTGAATTTCTTTCCATGAGCACACAGTCAGCGTGTGAGCCCCTTGGGGCTCTGGGTCTGCTTCCGTTTAGGGAACAAGAATTAGTTACACAAATCAAAACAGCTTCCCCATGAAGATTCAGAGCACATGTTTATCAAGACACCATTTCTTACTGAATACAAGAAGAATCCATCTGAAAGAAAGTGGGGTCCATAAACAGTTCCAGAACCTCCTTCTTCCAGGCTCGCTTTGTGTAGGCATAGCCACTCAGGGAGCTCAGCAGCTGAGCGCCTGCACGGAAGCTGGGAGCATTGTAGGCGCTAATTGGGAGTGGGAAGAGACGAGGGCCAAGGTTAAAGACTGTTCAAGGAAAACCACTTGGTTCATTTCTCAAAACGTTTTTCCACATGTGTGTGGGAAGAAATGCAGCAGACATTACCTGTGATTGCGTAAGTAAGGGAAGACGTAATAAAGCAGACGGGAGATCAATGGCACCGCTTTCTCCTTCTCATCACTTCGGTAAACCATGTCCAGGAGAGAAGCCAGAGCCTAAAAGAATGAGACTTTAAAAAAACAAAACTTTTCTTTTTGAGACAGTGTCTCACTATGTTGCCCTGGTAGAGTGCCCTGGCTTCACAGCTGACAGCATCCTCCAAATCTTGGGCTTAAGTGAGTCTCTTGCTTCAGCCTCCCAGGTAGCTGGGACCAAGGCACCCCCCACAAAGCCTGGCTAAGAAAACAAAAGACTTTTGGGGAGGATGTGACAGTAAGTGCAAAGCCTAACCAGAAAATTCCAGGGTGCAGCAGCCGGGGGCCGACATGGCCAGAGGAGCCATCTGGAAGTGTGCGCCAAGTGTGAGGTAACACTTTTGCAAGGACTGGGGACAGCGCTGCCTTCCATCAGGGACAAGTCAGGTGTGTGCTTACCTCTGCCAGGAGAGAGAGGGCCTGCACGCTGTACACGGAAGGGGCAGAGGCAGACACCATTGCTGAAGCCGCAGCAGTGTCTGCGAACAGGATGAGACATTTGAGTGTTAACTATGACAGATGAGTCATCACCGCTGTCCCCCAAAGCATCTCACCAACATGAGACTTGAGCTCCCACCTTCCCTGCTATGTGCAATTCAGGTATTCTTCTGTGTCAAAATGCAGTTTCAGCGACTAAGAGTCTGGATATTTTGATCAAATCAGCTCGGGCTCACTGTCTTCCTCATTGTCCCTATTCTTGTCACCACTCTTGGAACTTCATCATCCCCTTGGATGCTTCATCAAACACCCCGGTTTCTCAGCCCTCGGGTCTCTTCTCTTCCAACCACCTTTCTCTGCTCCAACCACCTTTACACCCTTGACCCAGTTTCCAAACCACCACATCCTAAATCTGTTTCCAGCACCCTACTGTGCCCAGGCCTCTGGCATCTTCCTGCATTTAGGACAGGCCTCCATCCCCAGAGTCCACCCGTTAACTACCCCCAGTGCTGCACCTCCAGGTGGTCATCTACTTACCAGGCGAGCACCCTCAGTGCTTCTGGTTCTTTCTCCCTAGGAAGCACCCACTGAGAAAAACGTACTGCTAAACCCAGTGATCTGTCTACACGATAGTGAAAGGTTCCAGAGAAAAATCACACCACTAAGCGACTAATCCCGATTTCATGACGTTGAATCTCAGAAGGGACCTGCTGCTCCCATGCCTTCCCAGCATGTATCTGGGTGTGCGCTGGCTTTCCCACTCGCCAACTTCATTCTCTCCCCTCCCCCTCAATACCTACCAATGCCCCCCCTTCTCAGCCAACAGCCTGACCTCACATTTCCTTGAGAAATCAATGTATCAAATGGCAAGCTCCTCGTTTTGGCACTGTGAGTTATTAAGGCAGAGTATTTATATCCACGTTCGCTGTCTCATCTCCTGTTTTAACAGGCATGTCCCTGGCTCCTATCAAAGAACTACCAATTCCATTTATGGTATCAGTCCTGGTCCCAGGCCCATCAAGGACTTTGCTTTCTAATTAGGCTTTCTCTCTTGTTTTAATTTCTTCCTCTCTGCTGAACTCTTCCACCGCCACACAAACAGGCTCTGAAGTACTGCAATTTAAAAATGAATTAAGATATTTCCTGGTGTCTGTCCCCTCTGTTCCACAGTTGGTGGGTCAGCGGAGCCTGCTGGAGGGCTCAGAGCAGTTATGGGAGGCAACAGAAGGCCCGTGGCAGTGACGGCTTTGTCTACCCTGGCGATGCTGCTTTCGCGCCCATCCCGAACCCCAGGCTCCTACAGAGCCTTCTGCAAGGGGCTGACGCGCACGCTTCTCACCTTCTTCGACCTGGCCTGGCGACTGTGGACCAACTTGCCTACTTCTACATTGTGGCTTCGGTGATACTCAACATCCGCCTGCAGGTACATGTTTAGAGCAACTAACTTTGGCATCTGGGGACCCCCCTGGAAGAATGGCTGACCCACCCTAGCTCACCCACTCGAGACCAAAGCGACCGACCATCTCTG
>CAUYPK010041186.1:0-66325 GCA_963574355.1 Loris lydekkerianus
GGAGGGAGGGTGATTGGTGGGATTACACCTGCGGTGCATCTTACAAGGGTATATGTGAAACTTAGTAAATGTAGAATGTAAATGTCTTAACACAATAACCAAGAAAATGCCAGGAAGGCTATGTTAACCAGTGTGATGAAAACGTGTCAAACGGTCTGTATAACCAGTGTACGGTGCCCCATGATCACATTAATGTACACAGCTATGATTTAATTAAAAAAAAGGGGGGGGGAGATAGTTGCAAGAAGGAAAACAAACTTCAACCAGAATTTTGTTTCTGAAGATATTCATGTTACCTACTTTGTTATCAAATCATGTGGGCAGGCTCAAGATGATATAAGTCAGTATATTGGAGATGAATTTTAAAGAAATACTTCCTTAGCTATGCTGATGAAATTAAGGTTACATAGCACTTTATCATTGCAAGTGTTTTCATGTCATTTGTGTCGCTGGATTTATGGTACAACCTGGCAGGTAAAAATCAGTAACTTTAAGAAGAAAAATCAGGTAAGGGCCCAGGCGTGGTGGCTCATGCCTGTAATCCTAGCACTTTGGGAGGCCGAGGTGGGTGGATTGCTTGAGCTTAGGAGTTCAAGACCAGCCTCAATTAGCTGGGCATTATGGTGGGTGCCTGTAGTCCCAGCTACTTGGGAGGCTGAGGCAGAAGAATTGCCTGAACCCAGGAGTTTGAGGTTGCTGTGAGCTATGACGTCATTGTACTCCAGCCTGGGCAGCAGAGTGAGACTCTGCCTCAGACAAAAAACAAAACAACAACAACAACAACAAAAAGAAAAACAGGTAGGGGCATTAAAAACAAGATGGATGATCTGATCTATATACCAAGGAACTATTTTTTAATATTAATGTTTTGGTAGTAAAACAATGATATGATTCTTCTTAAAATTTTAGAGGAAGGAGAGATCCTCACAAGTTTTTTTTTTTTCTTTTGAACCAAAAAAGAACAGTAAGTGAACATTGTTACTATTTTAAGGTACATAAAATACTAAACTTTATTTTTATTTAATGGATTATTTTTCTATATTATTTTGAGGAAAGCAAATTTTATTTGTTTTCTTAGGTTTATTTTTGACCTTTTTTCCATACATTTTTTTCTTTGAGATTTTCAGTTCTTAAACCATTAATTTTCCCTATACAAAGGTTGCAGGAACCTTCGCTTCAAAATTAGGGACTAACAATTATATTTAGCATGTTAATAAGTGAGATAAAACAAAAAGATTTTGCTAATCAAAGAATTGCTGCCATTTATGCAACTGTACCTATGTGCCAGGCATTATATTAAGCCAGTTATATACAATATCTAAGTTAAGTTTTTTAACTGTCCAGTAAGAAAGGCATTATTGTTATTTTTCTGTTTGACAGATGAAGAAAATGAGGCTAGCAGGAGTAAAGTAACTTGCCTAGGGTCTCACAGCTAGTATGGCAGAGCAAGGATTTGAACCCAGGTTTGTCTGATTCCAAAGGTCATGTACTTATGATGCCCTATAATCTGTAAGACTCCAGAGAAACTGTTTCTGGATATTGTGATGTAAGGCTTGATGAATGGTCAGAGAAAAGGAGTGTTTTATATTTACCAACAAATTTGGTAAATACTGTTCTTTCAACAGAAATTTATTAAGGGCCCATACTGTGCAATGCAATGTACTAGTAAGTTTGAATTTGTTTAAGGTAGGTCACTGTTTTTTTACTCTTCTATTTTTAATCCTTAACTGCATAACTCAGTTTCTGGATGTACATGTACAGATATATATGTGAACATACATATTTATAGGACAGTAAATTTTTGCTGAACGATTGAATAAATAAAATAGGTGAAAAACAAAAGATAGTAATTGATCTCTAAGAATTTGAAGTTTAGAAGGAAGAGAGACATAGAAAATATTATAATACAGTATTAGAAATGGTATGGTGATATATATCAAGGCATGATCCATAAAAGAAAAAATCGATAAAGTGAACTTTAGCAACATTAAAAAATTTTACTCTTCAAAATACACCATTAAGAAAGTGAAAAAGCAAGCCACCAACTGTGAGAAAATATTTCAAAGATGACAAATCACTTACATGATAAATGACTTACATCAATAATGTATAAAGAAATCTTGCAGCTTAATGATGAGACTCCTGTCACATGATCTTTGACAGTGGTTCTAAGGCCATTCAATAGGGAAAGGACAGTTTTTCATGAAAGGTGCTAGAAAACTGGATAACTATATGCAAAAAGTAAAATTATAAAAATGAAGATGGATTCTTACCTTATATACATACAAAAAAATTAACTCAAAATGGATTAAAGACCTAAAAAACTACATAAAGTATTCACATATGAAGTACGTTTAAAATAAAAGACCTATAAAGCCTATGGGAAAAGGTTCATCATGTTGAATTTTTTTTACTTATTTTTTTCAGTGGTAAGATAGGATTTTATTAGAAAGAAATATAGAAGCAATAAAAAAGCACCAGAGCCTCTGGCAAAGGGGAAGACCCAAGTCAGAAATCACTCTTGGAACCTTTGTCTAGGGGCATGATGTTGAATTTGGTAGTGATTTCTAGGATATGACACCAAAGTATAGGAAATAAAAGAAAAAAACAGGTAATTTGGACCTCATAAAAATTAAAACTTTTATATATCAGAGAATACTGTCAGTAGAGAGTGAAAGGCAACCCACAGAATGGGAGAAAATATTTGCAAATATATATCTTATAAGGGATTGATATCCAGAGTATAAAAAGAACTCCTGCAACTTAACAACAAAACAAATCTAATTTAAAAACGGGGAAAGGATTGAATAGATGTTTCTCCAAAGAAGATAGATAAATGGACAGTACACATGAAGAGAAACCCAGCACTAATCATTAGGGAAATATAAATCAAAACTACAGTGAGGTATCACTTCATGCTTATTAGGATAACTATTATTGTAAAAAACAGAAAATAAGTGTAGGTGTGATGGCTCACACATGTAATTGTAGTAGTCTGGGAGGCAGTAGGATTGCTTGAGATCAGAAGTTCAAGACCAGCCTGAGCAAGACCAAAACCTCATGTCTATTAAAAAATAGAAAAACTAGCCTGGCATAGTGGCTTGCACTAGCTACTTGAAAAGCTGAGGCAGGAGGATTACTTGAGCTCAGGAATTGGAGGTTGCAACAAATTAAAATTGACTCCACTGTACTCTACCCAGGGTAACAGAGCAAAACTCAGTCTCAGAACAAAACAAAACAAACAAAATAGCAAGTGTTGATGAAGATGTGGAGAAATCAGAACTTTTTCTTTTTTTTTTAGACAGAGTCTTACTATGTCCCCCTCAGTAGAGTGCCTTGGTGTCACAGCTCACAGCAATCTCAAACTCTTGGGCTTAAGCCATTCTCTTGCCTCAGCCTCCCTAGAAGCTGGGACGACAGGCGCCTGCCACAACACCCAGCTATTTTTTTGTTGCAGTTGTTTAGCTGCCCTGGGCCAGGTTCAAACCTGCCACCCTTGGTGCATGTGGCTGGCACCATAACCACTGTGCTATGGGCATTGAGCCGAGAAATTGGAACTTTTGTGCATTTCTGGTGAGCATGTAAAATTGTAGTAGCTGTTGAAAACAATAGGCATTTCCTTAAAAGGTAAAACACACCATTGCCATATTATCCAGAAATTCAACTTCTGGTTATGTACCCAGCATATCCAAAAGAATTAAAAGCAGAGACCTGAATAGTTATTTGTATACCCATATTCATAGCAGCATTATTCATTGTAGTAATAGGTCAGAACAGCCCCAGTGTTATTCATTTGTTGACAGATGAATGAGCAAACAAAATGTGACATATACATACAATTTATTTAGCCTTAAAAAGGAAGGAAATGTTGACTTATGCAGCAGCAAATCTTAAAGACATTATACTAAATGAAATAAGTTAGTCACAAAGGACAATATTCCTTTTATATGAGGTTCCAGAAAGTATATTAAATGGCTAATAAACACATGAAAAGATGCCCAATATCATTAGCCATTTAGGAATGAGACCACTGCAACCCACTAGGATAAGTATAATCAAAGAGACAGATAATACTAAGTGTTGGCAAGTATCTACAGAAACTGGAGTCCTTCCATATTGCTGATGGGACTGTAAAATGGTACTGCTACTTTCCAAAGTTAAACATAACTTTATGCTGTGACCCAGCAGTTCCGCCCCTAGCTATCTCATGGGAGAAATGAAAACATATGTTCACAGACTTTTGTATGGGCTTGTTTCTATTAGTGTTCCTCATAATGATCACGAAATGTAAGCAACCCAGATGTTCATTAATTGGTGAATGGCTAAACAAAATGTGGTATAAACATATAGTAAAATACTATTCAGCAGTAAATGGAATGAGATACTAACACATACTACAATGTGGGTGAAGCTGGAGATACGCTAAATGAAAGAGGACACACACTGACGGTTGTATGAGATGAAATTTCTAGAAGAGGCACATCTCTAAAGACAGCAGATCAATTGATGTTGGCCTGAGACTTGTGAGTGGGAGTGAGGATTGACTGTAAATAGGTATGAAGAAACTTTTTTTTTTTTTTGGAGACAGAGTCTCACTATGTTGCCCTTAGTAGAGTGCTATGGCATCACAGCTCACAGCAACCTCTAGCTCTTGGGCTTAGGCGATTTTCTTGCCTCAGCTTCCTTACTGTTGTGCAGGGACTACAGGCGCCTGCCACAACACCTAGCTATTTTGTTGTTGTTGTTGCATTTTGGCTGGGGCCGAGTTTGAACCCGCCACCCCCGGGATATGGGGCCGGTGCCCTACTCAGTGAGCCACAGATGCCGTCCTGTTGGTTTTTTTTTTTGTGTGTGTGTGTAGTTGTCATTGTTGTTTGGCAGGCCCAGGCTGGGTTCAAACCCGCCGGCTACAGGTGCCAAGCCGAAGAAACTTTTTTTTTTTTTGGAGACAGAGCCTTACTCTTGTCACCCAGGCTAGAGTGCTGTGGCATCAGCTTAGCTCTCAGCAAAGTCAAATTCCTGAGTTCAAGAGATCCCCCTGACAGCATGAGGAAACTTTTCAGGATAATGGAAGAGTTATAAAACTGGCTTGTGATGGTTGGACGTCTGTAGAAGTTTATTACAAATTATTGAATTGTTTTTTTAAAAAAGTTGAATGAGACATACACGGGTCATTACTAAAGTTTTGAGATATACAACAATTAAGAAATGTAAAATGCACATGGATGGAAACATGAAATTCTCACAGCAACAATGTTAGGCTCAGCAACTTGAAACTTTGGACCAGTGAATTGAAAAGGACTCTGTCATCTGTGTTTCTTGGAAGTGAAATAATGGACCATTCCATAGTCTGGCTCAAAACTTGTGGTAGTGACCCATGTACTGGAAAGGGTATTCAAGAGTATCTGAGATAATCTGGGAAAGCATCAGCTGGAGTGGTGCATAAAAGAAGGGTTCTAAAAAGAGTGAATAGTGTGTAAGATGAGCAGTGTGAATCCATGGCAAAGAGACCATGATTTGTACAGGGAATCAAGTCTGGCCATTGGTGAGAGATAAAGTTTGAGACTCAGACTGTTCAAGGATAAGGTTAGGAGCAAATTTAAAGCTTGTTTTTATATTTCTAAGTATATAGATTCTAAGCTATTGGTAATAAGTTGGCAAGAATATAAGTGGATTATTGTAGGTATGCTTTTGTATACACAGCATGTAACACCATGTTGAAAATTATCAGAAGAAAGAACATTTAAAACTGGCTCGGTGCCTGTAGCTCAAGCGGCTAAGGCACCAGCCACATACACCAGAGCTGGTGGGTTTAAATCCAACCCGGGCCTGCCAAACAACAATGACAACTACAAACAAACAAACATAGCCAGGTGTTGTGGCAGGAGCCTGTAGTTCCAGCTAGTTGGGAGGCTGAGGCAAGAGAATGGCTTAAGCCCTGGAGTTGGAGGTTGCTGTTGGCTGTGTGATGCCACAGCACTCCATCCAGGGTGACAGCCTGAGGCTATGTCTCAAAAAAAAAAAAAAAAAAAAAAAAAGAATTAAAAGTAAAACTAAATATTTTGCCATCCTTGAACAAGATCATGGTACTTGTAGGATACTGTGTTGTATGTATTTTTCAAGACTAGGTTGCTGTAGGCTATATATTATCTAATGCCTCTTCTCTTCTGTGTTTTGCCACCTCAGTTATGGCACTTCCAGCATAATATCCTAATCCTTTCTCTGAGACTATAAAATCTTTGATAGCAGAGAATAAACATTTTCTTTTGTTTTATAACTGCAGTGTCTAGCATGATGTTTGGCACACAATGCATAGTTGGAAGCAAATTGCTTCCAGAGCTTTCAAAGAAGGACCAGCACAGCATAGATTAAAGGGTTAAAGGGAACTGCATGAGGTTAGTTTACTGGAAGGTCACAAGGTGAAGGTTATAAACTCTGAAACCAATTTGACTTTGTGTTGAGATGAATGATTCTCCATCTAATTTTTTAATTCCTATGTCTACCTGTCATTGTTTCTTTTCTGTCTTAAACTTTCAGGAGTGGAAAAGGCCTTTAGAGTTTATATAATCTAGTGTTTGTTTACTTTGTGATCATAAGCCAATCTCTCGAACCTTTCTAAGCCTGCATAAAATGGACCTCATTGTTATAAAGATTTGAATAACATCATACGTAGGAAATTCTTGAGTGTTCAATCATAAAATTAACCTGTAAGTGGCTAGAAGTGAAAAATTGAATTATCCAAAGTTTATCACAAGTATATAGCTGAATTTGGGCTAGAATCTGATATCCTTGGTCCTAATCCAGTATTTCCATATTGTTATGGCCCGTACTTCTTTTTATCCTAGTAACTGTCTCTCTTTTTTTTTACTTGGATTTTCAATTTGATATGGGTTAGGTAACAAAATCACAAGCTCTATTCATGTAGTACATGTTTAGTAAGCATTGCTCATTGCTATGTACCAGGCACTGTAGTAGGTATAGGAAAACAGATAAATAAAAAAATGGTCTTTGTGCTGAGGAGTTTGGTGTCTAGAAGGTAGAAGATAGACCTTCTAGAAAAACATAGAAATTAAATGAAGTGTTACGTGCCATAGTAGATGAATGGTGATGATGTAAAGAGGATTTAAACAGCATATCCTGGAAAGGAGACATCTGGATCAAAGTCTTCACAGTAGGTGTGCAGAGAAGAGGTAGGCAGCCACAAGGTGGAAGTAGCCGAGGGATATAGGAACGACTGGCTTACTTTTGCTTTGGAGTCTCTCCTGGAAGGTGAGATCATGGAACATTTTATAAAGAGACTGAAGGTATACTTTATTTGCAGTGGAGCCAGGGTTCTAGAGATTATAATGAAATAGGCAAGGAGCATAGAAAGAGAAGGCAGTATTAATGTCCTTCCAGCTCCTTCCTTGTAGATTCTAGGTAATTACTTTTTGGCTCTTAAGTAAAAGTCCTTTGAGATTGTTTCCATTTGACTATTAAAATTAACTATCTTTTTGTTATCATCTGATGACTCTCCTAGTTATAGTATCATTTATTAATAACTTACTAGACATTCTTCCATTGTTGTTTAGTCAATGAGGTCAAAAGTCTCTCAGCATCATATCCTAGAAATAAGTTAACCCTAGGGCTGGCTGGGGTGCCTCATGCCTGTAATCCCAGCACTCTGGGAGGCCAAGGTGGGTGGATTGCCTGAGCTCACAGGTTGGAGACTAGCCTGAGCAAGAGCGAGACCTCCCCCCCCTTCTAAAAATAGCCAGGTGTTGTGGTGGGCACCTATAGTCCCAGCTACTTGGGAGATTGAGGCAAGAGAATTGCTTGAGCCCAAGAGTTTGAGGTTGCTGTGAGCTATGACACCATGGCATTCTACTGAGGACAATGAAAGTGAGACTGTCTGAAGAAAAGAAAGAAAGAAATAAGTTAACCCTAACTTTATGTGAATATTTGATCAAGTCTGAAATGAAGAAATTGTATTTTGGTATAATATGAATACTTTTAATTTTCTGTATATTTAATGTCTTTGTGTGTGTGTATATGTGTAGGTTAAATGTATCTTTAGAATACAGTATGAAGAGGTCTTGTATATTCAAAGGCCTATTGAAGAAGACAGAAGGAAATTTTTCCAAGAATTGATTCTCAATCAGGCATCAATGGCTCCACCACGAAGGAAACACACTGGTAAAGTTCATAAAGCCTTTAGGAAAATTTTTGGGGGTAGGAGGATGGAATTAAGAAATGCCCCTTTTTGGAGTAACTTTTTTTTAAAAAAACCTTTCATCACAGAAGTGAAGGCAGTTTATCAGATTCTGCTTATTTTTAGATGGACACATTTGGAAGTGGCCATCGTGTTCATCTGACTCAAGGAGACTGCGAAGTACAGTCTTCTTGTTAAAGCTTTACTAAGTAGGAATTTTCCTTTTCATTCTAGTCCAGGTCATCTGGGAGATTTCACATTCTGAAGATAAAAAAGTCAAAGAAAAATGTCTTAGTTATGCTCTATTTTAGTCACTTTACATGCCCCAGACTTGAATTACACTTTTTCTGTGACACCAGATGTTGTGCTGGTTACTGTGTGGGCTAGGGTAGAGTTGATGAGTTAAGAGCTGGTTAGAACATTTGCCATTTCTAATTTATTTATTGATTAATTTTTCAATTATTTATTAAGGGTCTATTATGTCTGATGTTTTATGTGAGGTATTTGAAAACCTACTGTGGCTTTGTTTTAAGGGTTATGTTTTTTCTTATAGATGTAAGAGAGGCCTGAAGATTTGTCAGATTTTAGTTTCCTGACGTAAGGGCTGCATTCTAAATCATTGAAAAGAGAATTTCTTTTCCTGATCTTAAAGATGTGTAAAGGATAAGATCTGTTTGCTCAATCTTTCAACCTCTTATAGGAAGTAGCAGTCCTATTTGGTAAAAAGTTTTAGGCCTTTTTACTCGTGTTCCATCTTTTATTTTTCACATAGCTGTTCTTGAAGAATGTTAAATACATTCCCTTTCCCTTCTATGTCCTTACTTTTCCATGTTATTTCTCCTTTTCTTTGTTTTTCATTGGTTATGTTATTCAACATTTTAATAATTTTTTTGTTCTTTAGTGGTTCTTTTCCATATTTTCTCAGTGATTTAAAAAGGAACATCTATCAAATTGCTATAGTTATTTTTCCCTACAAAAATCTTGACAAATTCCATATGTAAGTTATATCTTCTGATTATTTTATTTCCTTTCAATCTAAATATTTCAAATATTTTATTATGAAAATAATTGATTGTAAAATTTTATGGTCTTAGATATATTTTAATCTCATAAATCGGTGTTTTTTATGTTTAAAATTGATAAAATTCTTTTGAGTTGCTTCTATTGTCATTTCACTTTTCATCTTGGGCCTATTTAGGAATAAACAAAAATAGTTAGAATTTTAATCAAGACTATCGTGTGATACCAGGGAAATCTTTTAGGAATTAGAGGACATTATAATTAGAAAAGTTAATGCATTACTTTTTAATATTTTTGGTTTGTATTAGGGTAGATAGTAAGTCAATACCTTAGGTTTTACATATAATTTTTTTAATTTTTTTAATTTTTGCAGTTTTGGCCGTGCTGGGTTTGAACCTGCCACCTCCGGCATATGGGGCCAGCGCCCTACTCTGTTGAGCCACAGGCACCGCCCTACATATAATTCTTTAGACTAATTTTCCATTTCCTCTATGACTTTGGGGTTCTTTTTGTAATTCTAATTCTTTTTTTTTTGGCTCCCTCACTGCAGGTCCCATTCACTAAACCCACTCTGTTATCCTCAGAATATGAGGGTAGAAGACCTATCTAGAAGCAGAATTCTTTGGGAACAGGAAGGAGCAAAGAATTGTTATTTGCCCATTACACTTTTCATGCATATAAGGCAACTCCATTTTGAGAAGCAATTTTTAAACCAGGATATTAGTATATAGGACTTTATTTGATTTATGTTGATATGAAATATTTCTTATAAGTTGAATATAAACAATATTTCAAAATCAGATAACTTGAAATCATATCATTTGTTTGGTGTCTGAATGTGAGTTATTTTATAATGTGAAGCTATTCCCTAACTTTTTGTTTACATGCATAGTTTTACTTGATTAATTTTCATGTTATACATAGTTACACACTGCATAAAGGCATTTCTCAATCAGTGACAAACTATATATATAAAAGTGGTCCCTTATGATTGTAATACTGTAATTTTTTTTTTTTTTTTCTTGAGTCAGAGACTCAACTTTGTTGCTCAGGCCAGCATGCTGTGGCATCAGCCCAAATTATAGCAACCTCAAACTCCTGGGTTTAAGTGATCCTTCTGCTTCAACTTCCCAAGTAGCTGGGATTATAGGTGCCCACCATGATGCCTAGTTACTTTTTTCTATTTTTAGTAGCGACAGTGTCTCACTCTTGTTCAGTCTGGTCTTGAACTTCTGAGCTCCTGGGATCCTCCTGCCTTGGCCTCCTGGAGTGCTAGGATTACACACATGATTATACTGTACCTTTTCTGCGTTTAAATATACAATTACTTACCATTGTGTTACAGTTACCTACACTATTCAGACCCACTGTCTAGGTTTATAGGTCATACCATTAGCCTAGTTGTATATAGTAGGCCATACCCTGTAGGTTTGTGTTCACGCAATGATGAAATTGTTTAAGAATTACATTTCTTAGAACATAATAACTGTCATTAAGTGACGTATGATTGTGTTTGTAATTCTCCTCTTTAAAGAACATTTTGAGAGAATGCAAGAAAAGTTACTGAGGTCCTGGCCTACCACATTGAAAAATCTTAACATTTTCTTTTCTTTAGCTCTTTGTGCTATGGAAGTGCTTCCTCTTGCACTACCTTCTCCACCTCGTCAGTTATCAGAATCAGAAAAACATCGGATGGAGGACCAGGAGGAAAATACTTTAAGAGAGCTGCGGTTGTTTCTCAGGGATGTAACCAAGAGGCTGGCCACAGATAAACGCTTTAACATCTTCAGCAAACCGGTGGATATTGAAGAGGTCTTGTTTCAGTAGTGTGCAAACAGTGAAGTTGAACTGGCTAAAAGAAAAAAATATTGACATCTTTTTTTGGAAGGAAAAAAAAGCAAAGGCATGGATGAATATTACCCCTAGCCTATAAAATTTTAATCCATGTGATAACTATCAGTGTCATCAGCAAGTATCTGGTGACTTTGGGATGAAATTAATGACCAATTTGTATATGTCCTTTTAATTATTACTGATCTTTGTGATCTCTTACTCTTCAATTTAAGAAGATGATTAAAACTTACTTCAGTGAAATGCCCATACTAGACTATTTTTATTCCAGGATAAACCCTACTCTTAATATTAGTATTAACTAATCAATACTAATTAATATTGGGACTTCCCAAATTATGTATACCTTATCAAAAGATGTGACTCAAAAATCAGAAATTTCTTTGTCTTTCATATTTTAGAAATGCCTATGGTTAAGATGTTGTTTGAAGTTAAGCACATCCTATACGGCTAAAATTACTTTTCTCTCCAAAGATGTTCTCTGCTCCCAGTGGAAAATTTCTCACTCTCTATGTGTATTGTTTTGTGTGCTTGTGGGAACGTGGTTTGTGATCTTGAGAATAGAAATTTTCCATTTGGAATCTAGTATAATACTGTCAGTTAGGTTTTTTGTTTCTGTTCTTTTATCCTGGGATAATATAGTGTGTGGATGAAGACAGTGTGATCTTTACTGGCCGCCTTCTTATAGTTCAGACTCTATGTTTGAACAACTTTATATTATTAGCTTTGATTTTTTTTGTTGTTGTTGTTAAATTTCTTTTTTTTTAAATAATTTGAATTATGAAATGTTTCCAAGTTTAATGTTATGCCCTAATTGTGAAATCTGTGCTTTGGGACCTGAGCAGATTACTTTCCACCCATTACTTATCTATGACTGAGAAGAATAAGCTAGCATTCCATTTTTTTTCCCAGGCAAGTCTGAAAATATCTTTCCACCCCTTTTTTTGGAATAAAAGGACTATTTATAATTTTATTTGTATATTTATCCACAATAGATAGGATTTTTTTTTTTTTTTTCTTCCATTTGAGCCTCTCAGCAGCTTTGCAAGGATCATTATTTTTCTTATTTTACAATTGAGGAAACAGAGGCTTACTGGAAAGTGACATACCTAAGATGTGAAAGTTTCTTTAAATTCAAAGTTTACATTCTTTATATCCTAATCATCTTATATCTTTTCTTACTGGGATAACAGGACATTTAATTTAATTTGCCTTTTGATTAATAAATATCACTTTATGTTTGTGGAGCTTTCTCCCTCATCGTTTATCAGATAATTTAAAACTATCAGTCAGTTTAAAAAATTGTTTTAAATATGTGTGTGTCTGTCTGTCTCCATGTCACATTTGATATATTTGGACTCAGTCACTTCTTAAACCATAGGGGCTTACCCCCAAGTCAAATTCTTTGGGTTTTTTTTTTTTTTTTTGAGACCTTGGTAGAATGCTGTAGCATCAAAGCTCAGAGCAACCTCAAACGATTGAGCTTAAGCTATTCTCTTGCTTCACCCTCCCAAGTAGCTGGGACAACAGGTGCCTACCACAGCACCCAGCTCTTTTTTGGTTGTAGTTGTCATTGTTGTTTGGCAGGCCTGGGCTTGGTTTGAACCCTCTAGCTCTGGTGTATATGGCTGACACCCTAGCCGCTGAACTACAGGTGCCGAGCCCCAAGTCAAATTCTTATGGTGGGAGTAAACTAATTTTCTTTTCATTCAGGAATAATTTTTTTTTCAACCAGAAAGTATTGTCAGATTTCAAATGGTATCTGTGATAGAATATAAGTTTTATAAATGATGGTAAAGCAGTGCAAGGGGATAGAGAATGTTAGATAAAAATTTTAAGCTGGGGACAGTGGCTCCTACCTGTAATCCTAGTATTTTCAGAGGTGGGAGGATCTCTTGAGGCTAGGAGTTAGAGATCAACCTGAGCAACATAGTGAGACCCCATCTCTAGAAAAATTAAGGCTGAGCATGGTGGCTCACTCCTGTATTCCTAGCACTCTGGGAGGCCAAGGCTGGTGGATTGCTTGAGCTTAGGAGCTCAAGGCCAGCCTGAGCAAAAGCAAGACCCTGTCTCTAAAAATAGCTGGGTTTTGTGGCAGGTGCCTGTAGTCCTAGATACTTGGGAGGGTAAGGCAAGAGAATCACTTGAACCCAAGAATTTGAGGTTGCTGTGAGCTGTGATGCCACGGCACTCTACCGAGGGCAACAAAGTAAGACTCTGTCTCAAAAAACAAAAACAACCCCCCCCACCCCCCCAAATACCAAAAACATTTTCTGGAAATGGTGACATGTACCTGTAGGCTCAGGCTCAGGATGCTGAGGCAGGAGAATCACTGGAGCCTAAGAGTGTGCAATTACAGGAACTATGATGGCATCACTGTGCTCTAGCCTGGGAATCAGAATGAGACCCTGTCTCAATCAAAAACCTTTTTTTTTTTTTTTTTTTTAAATTTCAGGTTTAGTATGTTTCTCTTGTTTTCTGTTTATTCTTCTTAGGTTAATTCTGCTGCTGGTTTTGTTTGCTCTTAAAGCTGAAAACAGGAGTCTATGGGAAGGACAGAAAAGGGAAAACAAGATAAATTTGGATACCATAAAAGTTTTTATTTAAATAATTTAAAGTATCTAGAAACTTTATCAAATTCCAAAGCAGATTGCAGAGAAAACCAAATTTCAGAAAATTGAATTTAAAATTAAGCGCAGGTACTAAAATGTATAGTCTTTCATAATATAAATTTTTATAGAGTTTTCCAGTTTATAAAACCACTTTCACTTGTACACAGGGCGTGCCAAATGCCAGAACCAGTAATCCAACTAGTGACCTCTGAACTGTTGCTTATTTCCATAGGTCATGTAGCTCCATTACCTTACCTATATAGAGATTGATTGGCTTTTGAGCTCTTAGAGCAGTGGTTCTCAACCTTCCTAATGCCACAGCCTTTTAACATACTTCCTATGGGTTGCGACCCACAGGTTGAGAACTGCTGTCTTAGAGCCTGAAAAGTAGATTAAAACACACATACACGCCTGCCCAATACTTTTATAACTAATCTTAAAATTTTTAAATCATATATAGTAGAACCTGTGTAAGTTGACCCACGCAATGGGTATAACAAGCTGGTCAATATACGTAGGCAATCAACATAGAGAACTAGGCGTACTGTACTAATATGTACATGTGGTGCATGTGCAGTCTGTGAAAATTAAGTCAACTTGAGGTGGTCAGTGTAGGGAGGTAGCGAACCATGGAGGTATTTGTACATGTGTGTTTATATATACATTTAAAAATCATGCTGTCATTGTCATCTGAAACTACAAGAAAGTAACACTACTTTCATAGAGCAGAAATTACCCTATCCCCAGAAATCATTCCTACACTAATTTTAGAAATTATTGCTTTCAACTACTTTTATATCAAACCTGATTACTTGATTTGAGAAATGCATAGGTTGTTAGCACTTATTGGTCAGTTATATACAATTTATTGGGCAAATCATCACACTTAACATCTCCTCTTTTGAGTTATCCAGAAAATCAGCACATAAAGCAGTATGGTTTTTGTTTATTTGTTTGTTTGTATATTTGTTTATACTTAGGGACAAGTCCAGTAAATCTTTAGTTATAAAACTATAGTTTTATTTATTTTTTATATTTAGTTTTATTATATAATTGACTCAGAATGTAATGACTCTAAAGGAGTGGAAAATACTTTCCATGAAATAATTCACCCTAAAAAACTAAAAAAGAAAAAATATATATTTTATATGTATATTATTTATATATATATTATATATTTTTAAATATATATTAAAAACTGAAAAAGAAAAAAATATATTTTTCTTTCCTCTTTTTTATTAAATCATAGCTGTGTACATTAATGCAATCGTGGGGTACAATGTGCTGGTTTTATATACAATTTGAAATATTTTCATCAAACAGGTTAACATGACCTTCACGGCATTTTCTTTGTTATTGTGTTAAGACATTTGTATTCTACATTTAGTAAATTTCACAAGTACCCTTGTAAGATGCACCGTAGAATTTCTTTCTTTTTTTTTGAGACAGAGTCTCACTATGGCATGGTATCACAGCTCACAGCAACCTCAAACTCTTGGGCTTAAGTGATTTTCTTGCCTCAGCCTCCCACGTAGCTGGGACTATATAGGTGCTTACCACAACACCTGGCAATTTTTTTGTTGTAGTTGTCATTGTTGCTTTAGCAGGGTTCGAACCCGCCAGCCTTGGTGTATGTGGCCGGTGCCCTAGCCACTGAGGTATGAGAGCTACCTGAAAAAGAAAACAAAATGTTTTTTTTTTTTTTTTGAGACAGAACGTTAAGCTGTTGCCCGGGGTAGAGTGGTATGGCATCACAGGCCACAGCAACCTCCAACTCCTGGGCTTAAGCGATTCTCTTGCCTCAGCCTTCCAGGTAGCTGGGACTATAGGCGCCCGCCACAATGCCCGGCTATTTTTTGGTTGTAGTTATCATTGTTGTATGATGGGCCCCGGCTGGATTCGAACCTGCCAGCAGCTCAGGTGTATGTGGCTAGCGCCTTAGCCGCTTGAGCTACAGTCGCTGAGCCAAGAAAAAGAAAATTTTTGTTGAAAATTTTAGAGATTTATCAGAAGTAGTTTTCTAATAATATGAAAACCTGATGCTTTTTATTTTCTTTTTCTTTTTTTTTTTTTCTTTCTTGTACTTTTCTTGAGATAACTTATTGAGGCTTGTTGGGTGCTCTTGCCCATACATTCTCTTCTCAGATATACCCAAGGGATTTATTTAAAAACAAACAAAAAAATTGACGTGGTTTTAAATTTCAAGAATAAAAGTATTTCAGAGTTGATTTAGTTATTAATTGGAAATTGAAACTTCTCATGGAAAGTATAATTTTAGTATCATAAACAGCACTGTAATTTTATCCTTATCTATAATTATTTGTTAAATATCTTGAGTAAGTTTTTAAAGAACTCTGTTTTTATTTTGTGATATTATGAACTAAGTAGCTCATAGGAAAAACCAGAAATAATTTTCATTTAAATATCCTATTTGTTTTAGGTTTCAGATTATCTTGAAGTTATCAAGGAACCAATGGATTTATCAACAGTAATAACTAAAATTGATAAACATAATTACCTGACTGCTAAGGATTTCCTGAAAGATATTGACCTCATCTGTAGCAATGCTTTAGAGTACAATCCAGATAAGGACCCAGGAGGTAAGGGTACAAAGGCAAAGGTTCACTTTGATAATAAATGAGAAAATAATTTATAGTTTAAATACTAAATCATGCCTGTGTTTTAGATAAATTTTCATGACCTATTACTATTTTTAGAAATTTCTTGATAAGGAACATAATAATTACTTAAAAATGATATATGTAAATTATTATCATTAAAAATGATATATGTAAATTGTAGTTATATTCAACGTTTAGTTTTTCATTTACCTTCTACTTTTTATACTTAGATTATGATTTTGTTCAGATTGATAGAAAACTGAGTAGTTGAGAATTTAACTTAAAATTTGACTTAGTCAACAGCAGCAATGGTGATAAACTTGGAGAGTTTTGAATTTGCGGTTATCCGTGATAGGATACATTTACATCTCAAAAAATTCTTTTATGTAGACTGTTACCTCTTCTGCTGGTTGTGGGTATTTTTATGTCATTTTATACTTTTACTCCTAATCTATACTGCACTCAATTGTATGGTCCCATTTCTTATCATCACCTTCCAGGGGAGATCATCAGGAACATCATCTGTAGTAAAACAAGTTGAATATATTGATTTTTGTATGTACATTTACTGAGAGAAGAATGTTCATCATATGGAACTATATGGGATTTGGGCTTGTGTTAAGTAAGAGTAAGGAAGTGGGTCTTTGAGTGGGTTGGACGCTGTTAGAAAATGGAAGTAATTTTGAGATTAAGCAGTTTAAGAAATAAGAGTCTAAAAAAATGGAGCAAAGCTAAAGCTGAAATTGGTAAGAAATCGTAGTTATACACACTAGGACAGGATTATGTTTGGTTATTTTTGTTGTTAGGACAAAGTTCACATTTTCACCTGTGTTCAGACATGATTATAGAGTGGTCTTATTTTTTTCTTGACCCATCATGGGGACAGAGTGACCTTGTCAGATGTTGGTGTTCTGTGAAATTGTTTATGTTTAGCATAGTATGCTGGGGCCTAGCTTGGTAGTGCATGGCCAACTCCCAGCTTTCAGGAGTCATTTTTCTCTTACTTTATTGAGAATTCTGTTTTTTTCAATAGGTACTACTAAAGTAAAATGCTTCCTGTTTTTTAAAAATAGTTGTTCAAGTTTCTGTTACCTTATATTTAGATTACAGTTTGTGCTTTGTCATACAGTGGTTCTCAACCCAGATCTGGCAAAATGACCTGGATTTGTCCATTCTGCATGAAATTAGGTATTTCCTGCCTATATTTAGGCTATAATAAACCACACAGGATGAAAGTTTTGTACAGCCGTACTGGCTATCTAACAGTTCTAGTTTCGTATTAGAATATTTGCTGCTTGTAGCCTTTGTAGTTTGTTTGCTTTGCTTCTTTCTGTTTATTATGTATGTTTTATAGAAAAATTTATGAAAATAGAACCAAGAATAATATTAAAATAATCTGTACTCCCATTACCGAGTGTTATCTCTAACACAAATGTGTTATATGTAGAATTGATATATGCATCTTATTTTTATTAAAATAAATGACTTATAAATTTTGTCATTCCTATATTTTTGCAAATTTTATTCATTAATGAATATATTTTTCTGACATTTTAATCATATTAGATAATAGTAGCTAATATCCTATTGTTGGACATATTTGATTTGTTAGTTTTTTCCTCTATTAGGTTGTTAAGTATGAGATGTCTGATTTTCTTAAGTATTATAGTATGTTTGATAGTTGATATCTCTTGACATTTCACTTTGACACTTCTTATTCTATTCTGTTCTATTCCATTATTTATTTATTTATTTGTTTGTTTGTTTGTTTTGAGACAGTCTCACTTTGTCATCCTTGGTAGAGCGTGTGGCATCACAGTTCATAGCAACTTAAAACTCTTGAGCTCGAGCAATTCTCTTATCTCAGCTTCCCCAGTAGTTGGACTACAGGCACCTGTCACAACACTGGGCTATTTTTAGAGATGGGGTCTTGCTCTGGCTCAGGCTGGGCTCAAACTCCTGAGTTCAAGCAGTTCATCTGCCTCAGCCTCCCAGAGTGCTAGGATTACAAGAGTGAGCCACTATACCCAGCCTATTTTATTTTATTTTCATTGTAAAAGTACATTTTCTTTCTTTCAAACACATGTTTTGGCTTATAACTATCTTTCAAATTTCTATTAGAGCAATTTTTGTGAAACCATGGTTGGATTAGTCAAAAATTTTTTTTACTTTCGAATATGAGTTCCATCCAGGAAACAGTGCAGCACAGACATCTCACAATTATCAACAAAGTGTTTGGGAACAGTGTGGCTAATGAACGCATAGTATATCAATGGTTTGTGAAGTTCTATTCTGGTGACTTTAATTAGCAGAGATAACATGTGTGACCTGAGACCAAGGTCAATAATAATGAGCTGAAAAGTTGTAGAAGAAGTGAATCCATCTCAACCTACATGTGAATTTGTACCAAGGTTTGACGTTTGACTTTACTATTCCAGTGATATTGGATCATTTGAAACAATTTGGGAAGATGAGGAGGCTGTATAAAAGGGTTCTGCATGAATTAAATGAGTATCGGAAAAGAAATTGTCTGGAAGCTTGCCTTATTAGTTGTCAAACATAAAGATGAATCATTTCTACACTGTATTGTTATGTGTGATAAAAAATGAATTCTTTTTGATAATCGCAAGCATTCATCACAGTGGTTGGATAAAGATGAAATACTGAAACACAATCCAAATGAATATTCATCCCAAAAAGCTAATGGTGTCTGCTTAGTTCAGCACTGGTATTATCCACTACAATGTCATGAAACCTGGTCACTCAGTTTTAGTGGAGATTGACTGCAACCATTGGATGACATGATGAGGATGCTTGTGATTAAGCAGCCGAGATGGGTTAATATCGATAGGCCAGTCCTTTTGCACGATGATGCTCTGCCACATGTCACACAGCAATGCTGCTCAAACTACGAAAGCTGAACTTGGAAACTTTCTGTCATCCACTGTGTTCATCAGACCACCTACCAACTGACTGCCACCTTTGCTAGGGTTTAGATTACTTCTTGCAAGGAAAAATACTCAGTTCTCAACAAGCTGTGGAAAATACCTTTTGCAGTTTTCTTGCCACCTGCTCTACAGGCTTCTTTGCTGCTGGCCTAAACAGGCCACCATTAAGATGGCAAAACTGTGTTGATAGTTTAGGCACGTGGCTTTGATTAATTGTACAGCTACTAGTTGAGATAAACCAAACTAGTTTTATGTAGATCCTTAATTATTTCCTTAGAATAAATTCCTTAAAGTAAAATTTCTGGATCAAATAATGTATATATTTTAAGCCTTTTAATCTGTAGTAGTAAAATTTTTTCATAAAAAAATATGCCGGCAGCATCAGAGCCACTGTTAGCCAGTATAGCGATTTTGTATGGGTTAGAAAATCTCCTTTAATTGGATGCCATCCTGTAGCAGGATGAATGGTGAAGTATGGGCTAGATGTCAGCCTCATTTCACTCCTTTTCTTTGATAGGTCCAGTGGAAGGTGCAGCCTGTACAAATGTCTGTTTAGTAGCTTTGAGTGTGTGAGAGGACTTGTATGCTTACAGCCTCAGCCCATATTTCAAAACACAGAGACTGATGATAATTGCATAGTATGTAATGAGAACATGGACTTTGGATTGACATCTAGACTTTAGTTTCCAGTTCTACCATTTCCTATTTCTTTAAGTTTGATCAAGTTAAGTCCTCTAAATTTTTGTCTCCTCATCTGTAAAATAGGGATAATAATAGTATTTT
This sequence comes from Loris lydekkerianus, assembly GCA_963574355.1. NCBI lineage: Eukaryota > Metazoa > Chordata > Mammalia > Primates > Lorisidae > Loris > Loris lydekkerianus. The sequence continues at coordinate 20,027 of CAUYPK010041186.1, forward strand.
TTGATTGGAATAGTTGTAAGGATTAAATGAGAAAATGTATTAAGTTGAACACATGAAATTCTATTTTCATGATCTTCAACCTAAATATGTTAAATCCTTAGCATAGTGCCTGGGACATAAGTGTTCCATAGAGGTTCATTGTTGTTAGTTTTGTTCTTGTTGTCATCTCTAGACAAAAGTTTTAATATTCCTAAATTGGTTTCTTAGTAGGTACTTGGACATTCACCTAGAATGCCCCTTTATCCTTTGTGCTTATTATAGTCCCTGGACCAGACTTTAAATTTAATCTTATTTGGAAACAAATCTAGGGACTTGTAGTGAAATGAATTGGAATGCCTAGTGAAAGCCAGTTGAGAAGATCAATCCATATTTTCCCCTTAATGCAATTAATTATTACAGTGATACCATAATACAGTGATATTAATATATAGTGATACTAATATCACTTTTAAGGAAGCAGTGATATCTTGTCATAGTAACCATTTATTGCAAAATATTATGCAATTGAATAATCAAAAAGGATATTGTTATTTATCACGGTGGAAATTACAATGCTATACTTGTAACTTTCCCTCTTTTGTTCTTTCTGTTTCATCTCAAGAGATCCGCCTGCCACAGCCTCCTGAGTAGCTGGGACTACTAAAGTGCACTCCATCATGCTCAGCTAACTTTTGTATTTTTTGTAGAGACAGGATCTCAGTCAGGCTGGTCTGGAACTCCTAGCTTCTAGTGATTCATCCTCCTGCTTTGAGAGGCCTCCCAAAGTGCTAGGATTACAGGTGTGAACCACTACACTGACCCACTCTTTTAGATATACAAAAAGTGATACAATTCAAAGGCATTATTTTGTGTTTAGATTTTTTCTTATCTTTCATCAAACAGCCTATTTTTTTCTTAGCAACAGAACCACTTATTATGTTCCAGGAAAACCACCTCAGGGTGTATTGTGTAGCAAGTGGAAATTACATGAATGTTGTATTACTCTTACAAGCTCCCATGAATATTTGAAAGCTTACAGTGTTCTGTTTGCAGAACGTTTGGCCATTTGGGATAAAAACTAACATATACATAGAAGACAAAAGCCAACATTTTGAAAACTATATATGTTGCCTTAGTGTTTATCTAGATTCTCTCCTTTTAGGATGATGCGGACACAAATAAAATATTGAATAAGAAGAAATTTAACTTTTAGGTTCTAAATGTGACCAGTATCAGATATTTGGTGCACATATATAATATTTGACTATTCTTCATTTTTTAGTCTTGCCATGCATCCTTCATATCTCTCAGACCCATTTACATACATATACACATACACACCATCGTTTGACTAATTTTGCTGAAATTTCAACCAAAATCTCGTAGTCATCTTAGAATCTTCTATTTTGTACCACTTGTGCAGGAATAAAGCACTCAGATTCATCTTAACTTTGGGAGGCCTCTGTGTTTTGCTCTTAATACTCTTCTGAATTTATTTGGCATGGTTGTATTTCAAAAGTTCTGTGCTTCAAACTCATTCATATTCTATTAGTGTTTATTAGTACCATGTGCTAATTACTGAGGGGAGGCCTAAGCTACAAAAATGGTCCTTGAATCTTTTGATAGATTACCTAGTAATGCTTACTAGGTAACTACCATGTGGCAGGCATTATTCTATATGTAATTGAATTACATTACTAGGGCTGCTATAACAAAATATGGCAGACTGGATGGCTTAATCTGGGAGGCTATCAGTTCAAAATGAAGGTGTCAGCAGGTTTAGTTTCTCCTGAAAACCCTTTTCTTGGTTTGCAGGTGGACCGTCTCCCTGTGTCTTTATATGACCTTTTCTCTATGCTTATAATGCCCCTAGTTTCTCTTAATGTGTTCAAATTTTCTGTATAAGGACATCCGTTAGATTGGATTATAGCCCACCCATATGACCTCATTTTATCTTAATTATGTTTTTAAAGCCCCCATCTCCAAATACAGTCATATTTCAAGGTATTGGGGCTTCAACATGTGAATTTTGAAGGGATACAATTCAGCCCACAATAGTAAATATAAATTACAATCCCTGATATTAGAAAGTCACTGATTTTTTTTTAGAGCTGACAAATATACTTATCTAATTATTGGTGATTGTAATAATAATAAAGGGATATAAAAGTGGCAGTAATGAATAATGTTTTGAGGTGATAGCAGATAATTATAATGCATTGTTGTAAGACCTCTGTTAGAAATAAGCACACAGGGTCAGTGGAGCACAGAGAAGACCCTGTCTGGAGATGAGCAGGGCTGAGAAGGGCATTCATTTCAGGTTGAAGAAAGTAGCAAACACAGGTACGAAAAAAGCATTTCTGGTAGTGAGAAATTAATTTGCTTCCCTACTCATCGTTTACTGAGCATTCATTTATTAACTGTTTTCTATGTATAAATCATCCTGTTCAAGGCTACAGATAATAACAGATGATTAAGGTATAGCCCTGACCTTTTAGCGTGAATTTTTAGGGGGTAGGATGGAGGTTGGGAGACCAATTAAGATTTAGTTGCAGTGGCTGTGGAGATTAAATATAGAGGTCTTAATGACCAACCATGTGGCTGACAAATCTATAGTGACACCTGAGGTTTCAGTCTGGATGAAAGAATCTGAGAAAGTAAACCAATGTAGGCACAAGTTTATGGGGAGAATGCTAAGTTTACTTTTGGACACGTTTGAATGAATTATATTTGGTACACCCAGATAAAATGCAGATATAGTAAAGTAATAGCTGGGTATATGATTCTGGAGATTAGAGGAAGTTTGAGCAAGAGATCCTTTTGAGGCTCAGCGCCCGTAACACAGTGTTTACGGTACTAGCCACATACACTGAGGCTGGCAGGTTCAAACCCAGCCCGGGCCAGCTAAACAAAAATGACAACTACAACAAAAAAAAAAAATAGCCTGGCGTTGTGATGGGCACCTGTAGTCCCAGCTACTTGGGAGGCTGAGGCAAGAGAATCGCTTAAGCCCAAGAGTTTGAGGTTGCTGTGAGCTGTGACGCCACGGTACTCTACCAAGGGCAACATAGTGAAACTCTGTCTCAAAAAAAAAAAAAAAAAAAAAAGATAAAGAGAGAAACCTTTTTGGGAGTCATCAGTGTATAGGAGTGAATGAGGTCTCGTGGGCAGTATGCAGAATAAAATGAGAGAGGAGCCCAGGGGGAACACTTCTCTAGGAAATATGTTCTCCATTTTTGCCAGCATAGGTCCCAATTTTACTGTTTCAGGATCTTTGTTAAATGTACTCTATTGGGAGCATGTACTTTTATTTTCTTTTTAAATCAGTTTTATTGAGGTGTAAGTTGCATAGACGAAAATGCACCTTTTAAAAGTGTGTGGTTTTTAAACCCACATATATTTTTAAATTCTACGTATCTTTCAGGAAATATCAAATGCTAAGCTCATGAAAGGTTTTTCTGATTGCCTTCCAGTTATAAGTGACCCCTTCATCTCTGAATTTCATAACATGTAACTTTTCTGAGACACTTACTGCCTGGAGTAGTTATTTGTTTACATATCTTTATCACTTATTTTAGACTCTGCGCTTACTAAGAATAGGGTCTATATAGGCATCTTATATGGAGCATGTTCTTAATCCATGTAAATGCGGCCAGTTAGTAAATTTTAGCAGCTGTTTCTTTTTAAATTCTAACTCAAGGAATCTCAGATTAGATAGAAATTATAAAATGGAGATATAACATAATGCTTATGTGTAGAATATGCTTTAATATTGGTAATGTATAAATATCTGAACTAGTAAATACAGTAAAATTTCTTATTTATCTAATAATTTGGAATGAAAAATAATACTATGAAAATTAGTTTTTTAAAAAATATTGTTCATCTTTTCAAATAATTTTATTGAAAAAAATCTGGCTAATATACTACTTTTTTTATAGTGAATTAAAAAAAAAAGTTCACCAAATACAAAAGAAACATCAACACACTGAAACTGTTACTTTCGTTAAAGTAGTGATTCTATTAATTTATAGATATTCATTTATTTTAAGTAGCCATTAGTTTTCCCCAAGACAAATACAGGTGGTAATGTCTTTATTTTTTAGATAAAGATAAACCCACAAATACTGTATAGCTCCACTGAATCAGTTGAGGTCTGTTTTAACTTCAGAGCCAGCATGTGGTTTTTGCTATGTTCTTGTTACTTTCAAATTTTATGGATTTGGACAATGGTAAAATGAGACAAAGTCAAAGCTAGCAAATATGTAACTTCCATTTCTGCATGATTTTATTTAATTTTATTTATTTGAAATAGAGTCTCACTTTGTTGCCCTTGGTACAGTACCGAGGCGTCACAGCAACCTCAAATTCTTGGGCTAAAGCAATTCTCTTGCCTCAGCCTCCCAAGTAGCTGGGATTACAGGCGCCTGCCACAGTGCCTAGCTATTTTTTTGTTGTAGTTATCATTTGTTTCGCAGGCCTGGGCTGGGTTCAAACCCTCCAGCTCCAGTGTATGTGTCTGGTGCTCTAGCCACTGAGCTACAGGTGCTGAGCCGATTTTATTTAATTTTAATTTAATTAATTGGGGGGGGGGCATAGTCTCACTTTGTCACCCTTGGTGGAGTGCTCTAGCATCATAGCTCACAGCAACCTCAAACTCTTGGGCTCAAGTGATTCTCTTGCTTGCAAGTAGCTGGGACTATAGGTGCCCACCACAATGCCCAGCTGTTTTTAAAGATGAGGTCTCACTCTGGCTCATGCTGGTCTCGAACCTGTGAGCTTAGGCAGTCCACCCGCCTCTGCCTCCCAGAGTGCTAGGATTACAGGTGTGAGCCACTGCACCCAGCCTCTGCATGATTTTAAAGCATGGATTTTAAGTCTGTTGTCTGTGAATCTCTGAATAACCACATGCAAAATTATATTCATGTGTACTTTTTGACTTTTATCCTCATAAGGATCCAGGTCAAAAAAGATTAACAACCTAGCATTTTCATGGATGTCCCTTGTAGTTTTAACATTTTTAAGCTTATGATTCTATAATATGCATAATCTTAGATACTCCTCTAATTATGATGGAAAGGAAATGTAATGACAGGCATATGAAAAAGCATCACCTCCTGTCAAATGCAGACAGATATTCTTTAGACTATATTCCTTGTCCTTCATACCATTGGAAAATTTTTATGGAGTTACTTTTTTCTTCATTCATTTATCCTCTTTTCTCTCTTAATTGAAGATGAGGTTGGGATAGGAAGCATGCTTTTAAAAGAAGCAGAAAGACCAATGATTAAGTTATTTTAGAGAGAGTGTATGGAATTCTGATTGTATGGTGTTGAATCTAGGGTCCAATTTAGAGAGAAATGACATCTTCACAATATTGAGTCTTTCAATCCATAAACACAATATAGTCCATTTTTAAGTCTTTAATTTTAATTAAAGACTTAATTAAAGTCTTTTATTTAAGACTTCTTTATTTAAGATCCACTTCTTTTTTATTTTCTGTCTGCTCAAGCTGAGGTAGAAAGCCATTGATGGAAAGCTATGGTGATACACAGGCTACAGACATTATATTATCAGTGTGAAACTATATTTACTTCTAGGGAATGTTCATTTTTTATTTGCAGTGAGAAAACTACCTGAGGCCAAAGAATATTCCTTCCTTCCAGGGAGTATTCCTTGAAGCTCACATAGGGTAGCAGTAGTGCAACAAAGAGTTAGAGCTAGTAAACAAACCAGGAGATGGGATAGGATCATAAAAAGGTGCATAGTAATTCCAAAAGAAGTGAGAAAAAGAAGAACAAAGAACATATAGAACAAGTAGAGAATAAATAGTAGCCATATTGATAATAACATAAATCACATTAAAAGTAAATGGTTACACCTGTGGTGCATCTTACAAGGGTACATGTGAAATTTACTAGGTGTAGAATATAAATGTATTAACACAATAACTAAGAAAATGCTGTGAAGGCTATGTTAACCAGTTTGATGAAAACATTTCAAATTGTATATAAAACCAGCACATTGTACCCCGTGATTGCATTAATGTACGCCGCTATGATTTAATTTTTAAAAAAGTATATGGTTAGCAGGTTACAGTTAAGCTGTTTATGTAAAGTAAGGTTGTTTTTTGTTTTGTGGAACATAGTGGGTGATCATTTTTTAATAGTCTGATAAAGAGATTTACAAAAAGCCTGAAGTTCACATGCTAATGTGAAAGAGTAAATATTTCCCCCTAAGGTCAGGAACATGGCAAGGTTGTCTGTTCTGACCACTTCTACCCAGTATTATAGTGGAACTTGTAGTGATTGCCCTAAAGTAAGGGGCAGAAAAAAAAATCATCCCTTTTAGTTTGGAAGAAGTAAAACTGTCTTTGTAGACAATAGGTCCACATAGAAATCTTGTGGAATCTACAAAGATGCTATTGGAATATATAAGTGATTTAGCATGGTTGCACGAGACAAGATTAATATACAAGACTCAGTTGTATTTCTGTGTACTAGCAACAAACAATAGGAAATTGAAATAAAAATATTACTTACAGTAGCATCAAAAAATAATGTAGATAAATTTAACATAGTATATTTAATACTTGTACATTGAAACTATAAAACATAGGAAAAAATTAAAGACTTAAAAATGGACTATATTGTGTTTATGGATTGAAAGACTCAATATTGTGAAGATGTCATTTCTCTCTAAATTGCACCCTAGACTCAACACCATACAATCAGAATTCCAGTGGGCATTTGATAGAAATTGACAAGTTGACTTCTTTTCTTTTCTTTTCTTTTTTTTTTTTTTTTGAGACAGAGTCTCACTTTGACACCCTTAGTAGAGTGCTGTGGCGTCACGGATCACAGCAACCTCAAACTCTTGGGCTCAAGTGATTCTCTAGCCTCAGCCTCCTGAGTAGCTGTGACTACAGGTGCCCAACACAGTGCCTAGATATTTTTAGAGACAGGGGTCTTGCTCTTGCCCAGGCTGGTCTCAAACTCCTGAGCTCAAGCAATCCACCTACCTCGGCCTCCTGGAGTGCTAGGATTACAGACGTGAGCCACTGCGCCTGGCCTTTGCGAAGTTGATTCTAAAATTCTTATGAAAAAACAAGGAACCTAGAATAGTTTAAACAAGTTTGAAAAATAAAATAATAAAATGAAAATTGTTGGAGGACTTAATATCAACTTACTTTAAGACTTAAAAAAGTTACACTAATCTGCACAGTGTAATGTTCTTGTGAAGACTGGCAAATATTCAGTGGAATAGAATAAAATCCTGAGGTTGGGCACAAAGCCTCGTACCCACAGTACTAGCTACTCGGGAAATTGAGGCAGGTTGAGCTCAGCAGTTTGAGATTGCAGCAAGCTATGATGAGGCCACTACATTCCAGTCAGGGTGGCAAAGCGATCCTGTCTGGGGGTGGGGGTGTCCTGGAGTAGATGCCCATATAGGTGGTAAGTACTTTTTGATGAAGGTATTAAGTTAGTTCACTGGAGAAAGTGTAGTCTTTGTAACAGTCCTGAAACAATTGGATATCAGTATGTCAAAAAAATCTTCGATCTATATATAAAAGTTGGCTCAAAAGGAATCATATTCCTAAATGTAAGAGCTAAAACTTATAGCCTGAATATTAAGTTTAAAAATTTATTAATAAGAAAACAACCCAATATAAAAGATGGGTATAAGAGTTGAAGACATTTCACCAAAAAAGATATAGGGAAGGCAAATAAGCACAAGAAAAGATACTCAGCCTCATTAATCTTCAGTAAATTCAAATTAAAACCACAACAAGATACCACTGAACACCTATAGGAATTGTGTAAATTAAAAAAGACCATATTGAATGTTAGCAAGGTTGTGAAAGAACTGGATCTATGATGCACTGCTGGTAGGAATATAAAATGGTATAGCCTACTCTAGAAAGCAGTCTAGCAGTTTTACAGAATGTTAAACAATGTCCTTGGCCATGTGTGTCTGTGGGTGTGAACCCATGGATACAGAGGTTCAACTGTAATACTTCTATGTAAGGGACTTGAACATTTGGGGATTTGGTATCTGTAGGGGAATGAAGTAAGCTATGCGGAAGGAGCCCTTGAGCCCAAGAGTTTAAGGTTGCTGTGAGCTATGATATGCCACTGCATTCTAGCTTGGGTAACAGTGCAAAACCCTGTCTCAAAAACCAAAAACAAAACAAAAAAAAAACACCTTTGTGATTATGCAATGATTAAATTCGAATCACATTACTTCTCTGCTCAGATCTTTTCAATGACTTTCGTTGCTCTTAGAATAAAATCTGAAATCCTGAGATCTGGTTCCTGTTTGCCTCTTGCTTGTTATATTCTGACCACATAGTCTACCATTAGGTTTTTGAAATCACCAAGCTCTTTTTACTCCGGGATATTCTCACAAGTATAGTTGGACCTCTGTATCCATGGCATTTTTTGGACTTGTCCTGGTTTCCTCCCTATTCTTTCAATGGCTTTTTACTCCATTGCATGCTGCAAGTGTTAGCTTAATTAAATGCCTCTTCTTTAGAAAGGTTTTCCTGACTTGCCCAACTACTATTGGCACCCATATCAATGTCATGTAGATTTTCTTTTTTTTGCAGTTTTTGACTAGGGCTGGGTTTGAACCCGCCACATCTGGCATATGGGGCTGGCGCCCTACCCCTTTGAGCCACAGGTGCCGCCCAATGTAGATTTTCTTTATAGCTGTTGTTCAGGGTTTTTTGTTTTGTTGTTGTTTTTAGAATATGTATGTATGAGAGAGTATTTGTTTAATACCACTTTCCTTTAGTAGTCTAGAAAACTCCTTGTAAGTGGGCCTATGTCTTATTTACTGCTGTGTAGCCTTTTACTGCTTGCTTTTCTTGCTATGACTGACAATATTTGTTGAATGAATATTTAGGGAAAATATATTAGAAGGAAATAGATCTGTGGTTGCCTTTGGATAGTGCATGTTTGGTTGTGTAAGAGTTCCTCAAAGCCTCAAAGTTGTAAGCAAAAGACCTCTGTATTTTTGTCTATACTGTTGGACTATACTAGAGAGGAAAAAGCAGATGTTATTTGTGACTTTGGATTCTAGTTCTTTATACTGTATAAAACAAAGCACCTTGATATATTTACTTGCCTTTTAATACCTCTGAGTTGCACAGTTCTATAGAGTACTGTTTATATGAATTATTTATGGCTGGAAACTTCTGGATTAGTGTGAATCAGAGGCTCTTCTTTTAGTACCATTTTTAGGTATAGTTTACCTGTAATTGTGTTTATACTTCTCTCTTGGACCTACCTACAATTTTATATACCACCTTGTGCTTATCTTAGAAAGTCTTTTTGTATTTCTCTGTTTTTGTCACATTTTTTAATGGGTTGTCCTTACTTGGGATATATTATGGTTGGCTTTCTTTCTTTCTCTCTCTCTCTCTTCTTTTCTCTTTTTCTCTCTTTCCATTCTCCTTTCTCTTTCCTTTCTCTTCCCTTTCTCTTCCCTTCCCATTCTCTTCCCTTCCCTCTCTTCCCTCTCATCTTCTGACCCTCCCTCCCTTCGTTTCTTTTTTGGCATTGTTCAACATACTTTTGACCAGTATTAACTTAAGGAGAAATTTAATATTTTCTGAACTCTCAGTATTCATCTCCAACAACACTGAAGTTGGGCAGATGGTGAATATCCTCTAAATCCTTTTCAGTTTTTTTTTTTTTTTTTTTTTTTTGTGATATCGCCTCTAGCTGTGGCCCTGGGTAGAGTGCTATGGCATCACAGCTCACAGCAACCTCCAACTCCTGGGCTCAAGCGATTCTGATTCTCCTACCTCCGCCTCCCGAGTAGTTGGCACTACAGGCACCCACCACAATGCCCGGGTATTTTTTTTTTTTTGGTTGCAACCGTCATTGTTGTCTGGCAGGCCCAGGCTGGATTCAAACCCTCTAGCTCAGGTATATGTGGCTGGCACCTCAGCTGCTTGAGACACAGGCACTGTGTCCCTTTTTGTTTTTTTTTATTGAAAATTGTGTGTTTCTGTTTTCAAAAATTTAAAAGAAAACCATGTATTTCAAGGTAATGATTTAATAGACTTAGTACTTTGAGGTTCTTTTTTTTTTTTTTTTTTGAGACAGAGTCTCAGGCTATCGCCCTAGGTAGAGTGCCATGGCATCACAGCTCACAGCAGCCTCCAACTCTTGAGCTCAAGTGATCCTCTTGCCTCAGCCTCCCAAGTAGCTGGGACTATGGGTGTCCACCATAACACCCGGCTATTTTTTTTTTTTTTTTTTTGGTTGTAGTTGTCATTGTTGTTTGGCAGGCCCGGGCTGAGTTTGAACCCGCCAGCTCCAGTGTACATGGCCAGCGCCCTAGCTGATGAGCTACAGGTGCCGAGCCTGAGGTTCTTAAAAGTACAATTTTCAGAGAAATACTAACTTGAGTAGCTTATAGTTATATTTTACCCAAGTTTTGTAAGCACCTTTTCTCACCTAGAAATGCTTCCTTACAATTTTATTTGAATGTTTCTGTTCTTTTCCTTCTCTTTTTAGGATGTCCTTTGTTAATGTTATTTCACTTGTATCTATAATAAATTTATATCATTTTTTTAAACAGATAAAATCATTAGGCACCGGGCTTGTACACTGAAAGACACCGCACATGCTATTATTGCAGCTGAACTCGATCCGGAATTTAATAAACTCTGTGAAGAAATTAAGGAAGCAAGAATAAAAAGAGGTAACTTGAAGCAATGAACTTGCTACTGAAACCTAGTGGACTCTCTTCACACACACAGTTACTGAATGATGTTTTTTAAGGTTGCTGGTATTATGAAAATAATATATCTTGAGGTATAATCTTCAGTTCATTTCTTATAAATATGTGTCATGTAAATTGTCAGATATTTAAAAACTTTACCTTCTGTGAAAGTTTTAGTTTGAAGCATATATTACAGAAATAAAGTGGAATTTCTTTTGTAAGAATTTATTTATTTTTTTTAATTTTATATTGATGGGAGGGTACAAATGTTTAGGCTACATTGTTTTCATTTCTTTTTTATTTTTGAGATGGAGTCTCACTATGTTGCCCTTGGTAGAGTGCTGTGGTGTCACAGCTCGCAGCAATCTCAAACTCTTGGGCTTAAGCAATTCTCTTGCCTCAGCTTCCCAAGTAGCTGGGACTACAGGTGCCCACCACAATGCCTGGCTGTTTTTTTGTTGTAGTTGTCATTGTTGTTTGGCAGGCCCAGGGTGGGCTTGAACCCGCCACCTTTGGTGTATTGTGGCTGGTGCCCTAGCCACTTGAGCTACAGGCACTGAGCCGGTTTTCATTTCTAAGATAAAGTTCACATTGTAGTTGAGCCCTTCATCAAGGGGGCGTGCTGAACACCCTCACATTGTACGCATTAGGTGAGATCTGCCAATCACTCTCCCTCCTCTTGAGTGTATCTTTATAATAATTGATTTCTATTCTTAGGGATTTTTTTTCCTTTTTATGACTACTTTATTTCACTTAGCATAATGCCCTGAGGGTTTGTTCATATTGTAGCATGTGGCAGATTATTTTTTCCCTTTTTTTTTTTTTTTTACATTAATGCATTTATGGGGTTCAGGGTACTGCTTCGATATACAATGTGAAATTCTTACATTGAACTAAGTAAGATGTCCATCACAATTATACTCATTTCTTAATAGTTTTGAAATGTACTGTTGTATCATGCACATTAGGTGAGGTTCCCCCCAAATATTTTCCCTCCTCTATCCCCCCTCCTCTCCCCTTTTTCTCTTCCCTTCTACTTTCTGGACTATAGTTATGTTTTGCCATTCATATGAGTGTGTAGGTGATTATATATTGATTTCATAGTAGTATTGAGTACATTGGATACTTTTTTCCCCATTCTTGAGATACTTTACTAAGAAGAATATGTTCCAGCTCCATCCAGGTAAAACAAAAGATGTGAGGTCTCCATCTTTTTATGGCTGCATAGTATTCCATGGTGTACATATACCACAATTTGTTAATCCATTCATGGGTCGATGGGCACTTGGGCTGTTTCCATGTCCTAGCTATTGGGCTGCAATAAACATTCTGGTGCAAGTGTCTTTGTTGTAAAATGATTTTTGATCATCGGGGTATATACCTAGTAGAGGAATGGCAGGATCGAATGGTAGGTCTACTTTTAGTTCCTTGAATGTTCTCCAAACTTCTTTCCAGAAAGGTCGTATTAGCTTGCATTCCCACCAGTAGTGTATAAATGTTTCCTGCTCTCCGCATCCATGCCAACATCTTATTCTTAGGGACTAAGATATTAGGTATGTTTTCATATCTGAAGAGGTTTTATTTTATTTTTTTTTATAGAGACAGAGTCTCACTTTATGGCCCTTTGGTAGAGTGCCATGGCATCACACAGCTTACAGCAACCTCCAGCTCCTGGGCTTAAGCGATTCTCTTGCCTCAGCCTCCCAAGTAGCTGGGACCACAGGTGCCCGCCACAACACCCGGCTATTTTTTTGTTGCAGTTTGGCCGGGGCTGGGTTTGAACCCACCACCCTCAGCATATGGGACCAGCGCCCTACTCACTGAGCCACAGGCGCCGCCCAGAAGAGGTTTTATTTTTTGTCAGTTGACATCCAATATTGGTACCGATATTGGAACCCCTTTCTTATATGCAGTTTTGTTATTAGAAACACACAATTAGCAAATGTAGTTTGTTGATTCAGTTTATAATCTTGTTTTTGAAAAACATTACACATTAGTAGTAAAGAAAAATGTAAAATAAATCAGGTACAATATGCACTGGTTAAAGCATGTTCAGTGAACAGAAAGGAGAGGCCTCCAAGTAGAGAAGCTAGCATTTTGATCAGAGTTGAGGAGTCAATATAGAAATGTTCTCTAGTGTGCTAGAAGAAGGGAGTTAGTGACAAGAGGAAGAGCAAGCATTGCAAACCAAGCAAATAATAGCATGTATATGGCACAAAAGTGTGTAATACCTTGGTGTATCAGAAAACTTTAAACTGTTTAGTATTGCAAAAGATATACAGAATGGTGGGAAATATGGTTCAGGAGGTGAGCCCTTCTTCAAGAGCCCTTCTATGACCACCTAATCTAATACAGGCTCTGGTAGCACTTGGCATTATGTGAATTGGTTTTTTGTGATCTCTGTCCTCCTTAGAATATAAGCACTTTGAATGTTTTATTTATGGCTTTACTTCAGTCTCTAGAATGTGTGTGGTACCATGTGTACCTGTTACCCGTAGCAGCTTCAACCTGGTAAATTAGATTCTCTGAGAATATTGAGGCCAAGAAATCTGCATTTTGACAAACTATTCAAGTGATTTTTATGAACACTAAAGTTTGAGAAGCATTGCCATGGTCATTAAGGATTCTTAAGCAATGAGATGATTTGGTCAAATTGCTTTGGCAACAAGAAATAGAATGTTCTCAATGTGCAGGGTAGGAAGATAAGAGATCAGTTTAAAAGCTATTGGAGTCAATTTGGCAAATAATTTGGCAGTTTCTAAAAAGTTAAACTTAGATTTACTATACAACCCAGTGATTTTACTCTTAGAAATCTGCCCAAGAGAAATGAAAATATATTCCCCCATGAAGACATGCATATTGATAGGAGTATTATTTATAATGACTACAAACTGGAAACAACCCAAATGTCCATCAGCTGGTGAATGGGTAAGGCGAACATAGGATATCCATATGGTGGTGTACTACTTAGCATCAAAAAGGAACAAAGTATACAGTAAGCATTGGTGAACTTTGTAAACATTACGCCAAGTGAAAGAAGCCAGTTGTGGAAGACCACATATTATACAGTTCTTTCATGTAAAATGCAGAAAAGGTGAGTTTAAGGGACAAAAAATGGAGTAGTTGGTGTGTGGGACAGTTATCTAAAATTGTATATTGCTGTGGTGATGGCATGGCTCTTTTATTAAATATTATTTATTGTACCACTCAATAGGTGATTTATGTATTATGTAAATTATATCTGTGAAGCTGCTGGGGGAAGAAAAGTTGTTGGAATAGTTCAGAATTCTAATTTAATGAAGTAGAAATGGAAATAGAAAAGATGAATGTGTGTGAAATGTAGCTGCAGGGGTGGAGAGTACCATGAAGGGAAGAAGAGTTGAAATGGGCTGCCACATTGCTGGTGGACTGACTTAGAGATACTAATGCCACCAGTGTAGATCGGGAATATATAAGGACGAACGGTTATGTTTTGTAGGGTAAAATAAGTCATTTCTTTTTAATTTGATGTATCTTCAGGATATCCAGTCAGATATTAAGTAAGCAGTTGGATGAATGGGTTAGAAGGCAAGAAATGTTTGGGCTAAAGATACATATTTGAGAATTATTATATAACGATAGTGGAGGCTGGACATAATGATACTTCGTTAGGGAAGGTAAGATTAGAGTAAGAAGAAAAGAGAAATATCAGTGTTAAGGACCATATAGGAGAAAGAAGTCTAGGAAAGAAGAAGATAATGTAAGAACACTAAATGTCCTTGCATTATGGTGTGACAGGCAGCAATATTTTGAAGCTGGGACTATGCCCAATAAACACTGTACATTCTAAGATGGCAGAGATAATGACTTTTAGACAATATATAGTCTTACTATCTCACAGTCATAATAATGTAAAATGTGTCCCTTTTCAAATTAAAATGAGTAAAATTAGGGCCTCTTTGAGAATTGAGTGTAAGCATGGACTGCCAGGATGTTTTATTTTTATGATTTTATATCTGATTTCTTTCCCATCTTAAAACAAAAGACACTATTTCCATCAGAACTACAAACTGCCCAAGTATAATTAATGACTTCAAAACTCAGTTTTGTATTTCAGACTTTTTTTTTTAACCTTGTTGGTTTATGTAGCTGGGAATATTTAAATAGGTATTGCTTATCTTCTGCTTGCAGGCTTATCGGTAACAGCAGAACAAATAAATCCTCATAGTACTGGAGCTCGGAAGACAGAAACTAGAGTTGAAGAGGCATTTCGGCACAAACAAAAAAATCCAATGGATGTCTGGCACAACTCTGCAAATAAATGCGCATGTGAGTATTTGAGATCATGTTGTCCAGTAGTGGGAGCAGTGGAGAAGGATGCAGACGTGTTAGGTTTGGGGTACAAACCAAAGTGCTGCTCTTTCCCGTAGTTCTTTTCATCTCTTTTCAGAGGTAAGATGCTGAATCAGAAACATATTTCTTTAACCTTATTTGTTGTTTTCTATCCCTGTTCAGTATTTGCTATTGTAATTGAACTAGGTTTGAATGTCTTCAGTTTTAAACTTTGGTTTTGGGATAGAGATATGGAGCCAACAGGATTTTTACTCACCCCTGCTCTCCCCTGCGACCCATTGTTGTGTGCCACGTAGCATGTTCTCTTTATAGCAGAAAATGCAGCATATGGGAGGACTGCTGTGGAAGTAGGAATTCTCGATTTTTCTGAGAATATTTGAGTTCAGTTTGAAAAGCTTGTACAGTCTTGTCTAGTTTTGTAAGACGTATTTAAAGGAAAAATTAGTGTTTTGGATTTTCTTCATTTTACTCATCGTGTTGGTCTATGTTGTATAAAATTTCTAAAAGACAAATGTTAACAAACATAACGTCTTCCTAATATAGTCCTTCTTTTTCACTAAAGATAGCCTTCTTTGGAAGATAGATGCTGTTCTTCTGGTGTAAAGGTGATAATACAGGTTGAGCATCCCTTATCTGAAATGCTTAGGATGCAGAAGTGTTTTTTATTTTGGAATATTTGCAATATACATTCCAGTTCAGCATCCTGTATCTGAAATCTGCAGTGCTCCAGTGAGCATTTCCTATTGAGCATCATGTTGGGAAATTTTTAAAAAGATCTAGATTTTGAATATTCAACCAGAGTACTTTGTCAACAAAACTGGCCTTAATATTAGTTTTTTCACCAGTGGCATTGAATTTGAATGAATGAGTTACATGCACTTTTTTTTTTAGTGCCTCTTTTTTCAAAAAATGGCATTCACATATAAGAAATTTTGAGAAAGGACTTAGTAGTGTTTGGTTACTGTGAAGCCAGTTAAAGTTATTTGGCCTGTTTGTGTCCCAGATTATGACTTGGTTTGGGTAGCATAGCACTCTAGTTTAAAACTAGAAATCCTTTACATTCTTTGCACCTGTTGCAAATATTTACTAATGAAGATACATTGAATATTCACTTCAGCATGCTTTAAGTGCCTTTAAATATTCAAAATATTCTTTGAATCTACATTTGTGAGTTTTGTTTTTCTTACCAGCAGGTGGCATAAGTGACCCATCATTTTTTCATTTTATATTAACTTACTTAAATCTTATATCTGAGTGTCCCTAAGAGAGAATTGCTTTCTTAAGGTCTTAGTTTTAGAAACAAACTCAGTGAGATGTGACGATTAACTCTAAAGATTGTACCCCTAACTGGGCTTTTCACACAAAACACCCCTTATGAAGGAATTGGTATATTAAGGATTAGGTCCACAAATATACTCTTACCACAGGCCAGCTACTGTGAATTTATAGCAGCAAGTGAAACAAAAGTCCCTATTCTTGTGGAGCTTACAATGATCAATTTATCTTATTTTACCAAAATTGTACTATTAGAAATAACTATATAAGGAGGGAAAAAATAACTCCAGTTCTTCCTCCCAAAGAATAAGAACATTTTCTGTCATGGTATTAGGCAGGATAAAAACATTACAGGACTAACCTTGCTTTGGTAGGGCTTTCTAGGCTTTGCTTAGTGTACTACATGTAAAGTAATTGAGTTGGTGCTTGGTTGGGTGTAGTTCAGTCTCTTTTTGCGCTGGAGTTCCATAGCTTAGGAAAGAAAAGGGGGACCTCTTGTACTTCTGTTACATGTTTGGAGAATAGGAGAGGTTATATTGTCAAGAGTGGCTTTTCAGCTAGTAAAATCTAACAGCTCTACCTTTCAGAGTCAGACCAACCTGAATGTTTTTCTTTCATCTTTAATATGGACTAGATCAGCTGTTCATATGGTTAATGAAATGTTTACAGATGCCTGTCACCTGAGTCTATATACCACTGATAGAGAAAATTTTTTCTCCATTCTAATTATAACCATACATTATAATAATAGAAATTAGGTGGCACCCATAGCACAGTGGGTAGGATGCCAGCCACATACATCATTGTTGGGGGGTTCGAACCCGGCCTGGCTAGCTAAAAAAAACAACAATGACAATTGCAACAAAAAAATAGCTGGGTGTTGTGGTGGGCGCCTGTAGTCCCAGCTCCTTGGGAGGCTGAGGCAAGAGAATCGCTTAAGCCCAAGAGTTTGAGGTTGCTGTGAGCTCTGACATCACAGCACTCTACTGAGGACGAAATATTGAGACTGGTCTCAAAAAAAAAAAAAAAAAAAAGAAAGAAAAAAAAAAATAGAAATAGGTGGAAAGAATGAAGAGATAGTGCTAACTATGTTATTGTTTTGAAGAGGAAATATATTTCAAGCTAAAAGACTAAATAAGTTGAATTTTAGAGATGATTTTAGAAACCTTTAGTAGATATATTCTTAGATAAACTTAGTTATATCACTCCTTTTTTTATCTATTTCTTATGAATACATTGGTGTCTTTGAAGAGATTCAATAGGATTGAATGTGAAAGGATGAAAGAAGTTTGTAAACAGACTATATGCTGTTATTAAACTATGAGTTCACGTTAAGCAGTGTGAATGTAAGAAATAAGTTGATCAGACTTCTTCCTGTCTTGATAGAGCAAAAATTATGGATCAAACAGTCTACACTCGGCAATCCCATTTTTAAATTTTCTTTTAAAAGTGTCTTTGCCCAATATATATTGCCCAGAAACATTATATAGAGTCTTTAAAAAAAAAAATTAACCCAGACTTACTACTTTTATAGCTGTAGGGGAAAATGGGTCATTTTTATTCATGTTTGTGTTTAAGCATTCGAAAGAACACTTAACTGTATGATGCAAGTGTCCCAAATTTCAAAATAGAAGTTAGCTTTTTATTTATTTAAGGAATAGTGAGGTAGGCTTGACAAATACTATATGTGAAATAAAAAATTCCTGGGTCCATTATCACCTGAAAGCCCTAGCTTGTCTACTTACAAAGTTCTTGTGATAGTTAATAGTATCGAATAGTATAGTCTGTACAAATTTTATAGGTCTCCATTTTCACATAACTGACCAAATATTTGTTTTCAATGTTTTGTTAATTTGCTGCTGTTGTCTTGATAGTAGAGGCTTAGTTTTCCTACGTATTCTCAAATAACTTTGTCAGAAATTGAAGCTACTAGGTGAACCATTTGTGCTAGAAGAGGTTAACAGCTGGCTGACTTACCAGCCCTTATAACCTTCACAGGGCTTCTATCTGCAGTCAAGCTTATTATGGGTGATTCCTTTTTCTGGGAGGAGAAGCAACGAAGATTTCTTTGTGAGGATACCCATAACTAGTCTGTCATTATTTCCTTTTATGATTTAGGAGATAGTTTTTACTGTACAGCATCCACCTTTATGGTAGAAATGTAGGCTGTTGTCTCAAACTTGTGGAGCTTGGCACGATAATGTGGCTTGTCTCTTGGATGCTGGAAATTAGTAACAGCTATAAAGTTGGACGTAGGGTAGCAGAAAAGGTTATTGCTGAGTAAACTCAGATAGAAAGTAAATTTTTAAGAAGTTTCGTTCTGCAGTGTTTATCCCTGTCTTCATACCCATTTTCTTGTAGGTTGTGCTGATTAGTTAGGAATAATGTCAAGAACTAAATATTTTTTGTTTGTGTGTTGCATCAGTGTGGGTTTACTTTCTTTTGGGTCCTATTTAGTAAACATATGTAAAACAGGTATTGGATTCCACATTCTATAGATCTTTTTTTCTTCCTTTTAAAACAGTTCGGGTTCGGAGAAAATCAAGGCGGCGATCACAGTGGGGTAAAGGAATTATTAAGAAAAGGAAAGTCAATAATTTAAAAAAAGATGAAGAGGACACCAAATTTGCCGACTATGAGAACCATACACAGGATAGGAAGTTACTAGAGAATGGGGAGTTTGAGGTAAGCACTGACTGCCACGAGGAGAATGGAGAAGAGACTGGAGACTTATCTATGACCAACGATGAGTCATCCTGTGACATCATGGACATGGAGCAGGGACAGAGGCTTAACAGTGGAGCAGGCACAAAAGAGAACTTTGCATCTACCGAGGAGGAAAGTTCAAATGAATCTCTACTCGTCAACAGCAACAGTTCCCTAAATCCAGAACAGACATCTAGGAAAGAGCCTTTCCTTAAAGGAAACTGTCTAAATGGTGAGGCTTCCACTGACAGTTTTGAAGGAATACCAGTCCTGGAGTGTCAGAATGGCAAAGTTGAAGTAGTTTCTTTCTGTGATAGTGGAGATAAATATAGTTCTGAACAAAAGATTCTTCTGGAGGACCAGTCAAAAGAAAAAACAGAATCTTCAAATGAAAATCATGGAGATGATCCTGAAAAACTAGAGGCACTGGACTGTAGCAATAATGAGAAGTTAGAGCCAGGCCCCGATGTGGAGGTTAAAGATGCAGAACTGGATAAAGAAGGTAAAATTAATATTTTAAAAAGATCTGAAGGGGTAAACTCCGGAGTTAATTTATTGCATATTTCCTTGGTTCCCAGTAGCAATAGTTTATGAATAATTATGCCTCTCTGAGAATCTGTTAAAATTCTCATCCTTTTCCCTAGAAAAGTATATATGTACATACGAAATTTTGCTATAAATTTAAGAGGGTTTGTAGTCTCAAGTGCATTGCTGCTTATTCTTCCGCCTCCCACATGATTATCACTCCTGTCTTCAGGGATATATGACTAAAAGCTGAGTGAATCCATAGGTGTCAAATAGACGAGTTTCAACAGAAGAATTATTGGAATTGGCTGGGGGTGGGCTGATAAGACTTGAATATTATACCTGCATGGTATATCAGAAAAAGTATACCTAGATTAAAGTACCACCACTATTCATTATAATCATGTGACTTTGAGCTAGTTATTCTCTCCAAACTTGTTTTTTTCATATAGCAAATTGAACTTCTGAATGGTGTTGTTTCAGGGATTAAATAAATTATGTATTTTAATTGCCTCTTATGGTAACTGGCACATAGTAAGGTGTATTCATTCCAGACAGTCATTGGTACTTGCATCCAAGGGCTGTTGGGTGTAACAAATACTACTGCTTTGAAGTCCAGCAGTGGAGGAAAGAAGCAGAACCTTCCTTCTCAAGTTCACCTCATTCTCAGAGAATCAGGGCACTTGGCCAGCTCCTGATTTCCTAGGGCTATGTGCTTCTTCTAAGAAGCAGCAGAAAGGGGAATTAAGGATTTCTAGCCTGTCTTTATTTATCACTGTTCTTTAGCTCATAGTGGGATGGGGGAATGGATAACTACCCTGCTCAATAGACATTTCCTTCATGGACAGATGCTATTCATGTACCAGGCTATCTTGAAATTGTTTTGTGCTCTCTAAATTATATGGAGCACATACATAGCTTTAGCTTGGGATTTGGACTATGTGGTAACAGGTTTTTTTGCTGCCAGTTTTTTAAGCTCTCTAGCAGAATTAGGAAATAGGAAAATGTTATTCAAAGTCTAAGAATTCTTTTAATGGACAAAGTGAGATTTGTTGTTCTTAATTGCTACCTTTTGAGAATTTTTCTTATTCCTCAATATTTAATAATAGAAAGCAGTTTCAGAGCAATATTCTGGGCTACTAGCTTTTTTTTTCTTCCTTTTGTTTTATTATTTATTTTGGGGCTATAAGAGCTTTAAAGCTATGTTAAAGCTAGGGTTAGATAATGAGCAGGACAGGGTGGGACAAAAGTAGAAATGTGTGGTATGAGGCAGAATGGGTGGAGGTAGAGGAGTCTGCTTTAATGCCTCTTCTCTATGAAATGTCAGCTTGTGGGAAAGGCTTAAATTAATATTGTGTTCAATTGGTGATATAAGAGCTTCAAAGATATTTCTTATATAAAAGTATAACCTGAAGTTTTTAGTTGGAGTTGTCAGGACAGTTTACATAGTGCAGTGGTCTCCAATCTGGATTCTCAGACCTCTAGAAGTCCATAGATACAGTAATAAGGATCAATTTGGTTTTTTTTTTTTAGTTTTACCAAAAGAAGATTTTTGGTGCTTTTAATGAGAGTGGTTTAGGGGTATACTCCCACGGCCAGTCAGTTGCAGATCTGAAATTTGAAGCCAGGTCTTTGTAACTTTAAAAGCCTCATCTATGCAGCGGATCAATCCTTGCACAACAGGTTAATAGAACTGCAGAGGCTTTCACTTTAAAGGCTGCCTAAAATATAAACCTTCTCTCATAAGTCACAATATATCTTTTTGAAGATAACACTTTGGTTCTTTTATTATTTATCTATAAAACAGGCATTGAAGAGAAGGAAGAGTTTAAAGACTTGGGAATATGAGAACTAAGGCAGGAGAGAGGAGTGGTGGCCTTGTATGGGGACTCTTAGTGACTAAGTTCTCTTTAGTGTCCCTGACACAGGCTGTGTCCTGCATGCAGGAGTGGTGGCCTTGCATGGGAACTCTCAGTGACTAAGTTCTTGTTAGTGTCCCTGACACAGGCCGTGTCCTGCATGCAATTCTGGAACAGTCTAAGGTTGTCTCTGTGTTCCTTTCGCTGCACCCTCCCCTTAGAGTTGCTCTCCACTGGGGACCTGTAGGGCTTTGTGGTTTGCCTACTCTCTTTGTCCCTCAAAGTGCCTGGGTCTGTGAAGTAAGACTCACCTACCTCTAAATTCCTGTTTTCTCAGTGTGGCTCATCTCAACAAAACATTGAGAGAAAAGTAATTAGATTATATTTATACATTCTAAGGTGGGAAAGAACACCAGCCCTATTACACTGTTAATGTGTCTTATTGATTGATTGAGACAAAGTCTCACTATGTCACCTTGGGTAGAGTACTGTGGCGTCACAGCTTACAGCAACCTCAAATTCTTGGGCTTAAAGTAATTCTCTTGCCTCAGCCTCCCACGTAGCTGGGACTACAGGCATCCACCACAATGCCCGGCTATTTTTTGGTTGCAGTTGTCATTGTTATTTAGCTGGCCCTGGGTTGAGGCTTGAACCCATCAGCTTTGGTGTATGTATCTGTTGCCATACTCACTGAGCTATGAGCGCTAAACCTGTGTTTTTATTTTTAAGGAAAAAAAACCATTAAAACCCAGAGTAATCTCTAATAGAATTTTAGGCAGTGTAACTTCAGGTCATACTGAGAACATTTTAGGTCGGTAGGCAAATGTGTAGACAGATTGGCCCCACATTGTATTAATATCTGCCTTTCTAGATCGCTTCTTTTTCTTCCAGTTCTGCACACTCCAGATTTTAAAATGATAGCTATCATAAAGAGAGTGAAGGCTGCTTGTAAGTCAGTGCTTAGTGAAGACTGCTTTTATTTTCCTTTTAGTATGATATTCTACTATTATGATATGATATTCTAATATTTATGTGATAATCTAATATGACTTGGCTTGTTTATTGTGTACAGTCATTTTTAATTTGGGCTGTTTATTCTTTTTTTTTTTTTTTGAGACAGAGTCTTTGTTGCCCAGGCTAGAGTGCCATGGCATTAGCCTAGCTCTCAGCAACCTCAAACTCCTGGGTTCAAGCAATCCTCATGCCTCAGCCTCCCAAGTAGCTGGGACCACAGGTGCTGTCTACAAAACTTTAAGTAGAGACAGAGTCTTGTTCTTGCTCAGACTGTTCTTGAACTCCTGACCTCAAGCGATTCTCCTGCCTCGGCCTCCCATAGTGCTAGGATTATAGGCATGAGCCACCAGGCCCAGCCTGGACTATTTATTTTTAACCCACCAAAAATTCATTTACTTGCCTTATTGGGTTACTTAAACAAACAAACAAACAAATTATCATTTAAAGGATATACCCTTCATCATTTCAAAAAAGCTTTATGGTAGGTGAAATAATTTATAGTTGCATAAGATTGACTTTTCTTAACTTTTAAATGCTGCAGCATATGTTTTTCCCCCTTAATTATAGGTGCTTCTAAAGCAAAGAAATACCGTAAGTTAATTTTAGAGCAGGCCAGAACAACAAGCCTAGAACTGGTTCCAGAGGAGCCATCGGAGCCTGTGCCACCTCTCATAGTTGATCGGGAGAGATTGAAGGTAAGCCCAGTTATTCCCAGTCAGTTTTAAGTGATGCATGGAGATTTGAGTATGTTTATAGGCAGCCGAATAAAACTAGTTTTCGAAATCTGCTTTAACCTAGGGATATAGGTGCCTCGGGGCTTCTAGTAAAAAAGAGTTTTGAGGGTTTGAAAGTTATGGGATTAGTCTTGGTAATAAGTAAGCCTTTGAATCTTTTAACCTCTGGTGTTACTATTACACTATGGACTATGGTACCTATTTTATGGCCATTTGAATATAACAGTTTTGGTTTCACCAGCAAAATCAGATTACATTTTTCTTTCTTTTAATTTTTCTTAGAAATTGCTTGATTTGTTGGTAGATAAAAGCAACAATCTGGCAGTTGATCAGCTTGAGAGATTATATTCTCTTCTTAGTCAATGCATCTACCGTCATCGTAAAGATTATGACAAGTCACAACTTGTAGAGGTAAGGATAAATGTGTGCTTTTGTCCCAAAGAAAAGAGAATAAAAGTTGTTTTCCTAAATCTATATCTTCTGCCAAGTAATTGAAGAGTGTTTTGAAGATTTAAAAGTAGAAGAATCATTAAGAGTATAGTTTGAAGTTTCTGTACCATTTTAGCTCAATCTGGGGGTTCCCTGGCTGTCAAAACACAGATATCCATGCTTCTTGGTTGGCACATACACAGAGTAGTATGTCACACTTCTCTCCTCCCATGCTTGTTCCTGACACACCAACTGAGCTTATCACTTGTGGTTATTGGATGTGAGCATGGCCCCAGAATGGTTGTCACTGCTTCTTAGGCAGCCACTGGTGCCTAAGGAATTAAAGGAATTGGCATGGGCAGTGAGACCTATTTACCACCCCATTATAGGCTGAGAGAGAACTCAGAAGTCATGTTATTTAATCAAATCTAATCTTGTAAATTGGCTACATGGAGGAGTAGTTGTCCTTTTGCTTGGATACTTGTGGAGATGAAGCATTACCTTTTTGGACAACTCTGGACCATAGCGAAGTTCTTCCCTTATAAATGGGAGTTTATATGTCTGTTCATATAATTTACATTATTAAGCCACACCTCTGCTTTTTGAGGTTATCTGAGCAAATATAATTTCACATCTACTAAATGGCTAAAAGACTTAGACTCTTCATCAATTTGTCTGTTTGTCTAGTAGATTTATCTATTATTTATTGAGTACCTTCGATGCCAGCTACTGTGCTAGGCATTTGGGATGCAAAAAATGAATAAGACAAAGTTCCTACTCTCACGGAACTTTTCTCATGTATTTAAGGTTTGTATATAGAGGGTATAGTTATTTTTCATGTGTGCTAAGGAGTATGGGATTTGCATCAAAGCAAGAGAACATTTTGAAATTACTTTGTAATCACATTTTTATAAG
This sequence comes from Loris lydekkerianus, assembly GCA_963574355.1. Classification (NCBI taxonomy): domain Eukaryota; kingdom Metazoa; phylum Chordata; class Mammalia; order Primates; family Lorisidae; genus Loris; species Loris lydekkerianus. Next base: position 44,532 of record CAUYPK010041186.1, read on the forward strand.
TTAAATTTTTACAAAGCTGTAGTAAGTTGTTACAGTACATAGAAATAGCACAATGAGAAAATAAAAACATTACCCATCTAGAGGAAACTAGTCAATGTTAATCTTTTAGAATGTCTTTCAATCTTTTAAAATGTCTAGATGTTATATAATGTGTATAAATGTGTGAATATATATTTAAAAATTGGGGTCATATTGTGTATTTTGTAACTTGTTTTTTTTCCCTACTCAGCAATATATGATAAAACCTTTAGCAGAGGTTATTTTGATTGATCATATAAGAACCTTCTTAGTCAGATGACAGTCTGTTAGTATAGCCTATTATTCTACAGAGATATGAAATATAATTTCTTTGGAGCTATTTAAAGGGGATAAAGAAAATCAAATGTCTTAGATGTATTTGACATTTTTCCATCTGAATGAAATGTGTGGGGTAGAGTTCTTTATTTTAGCCCTTCCTACTCATTATATTCCCCTAATTCCCAAAGCAAAATGAATGCATTCACTGTAGTGAAGATAGTGCCAAAAGGTAGAATGTACCCTGTTCCTGATTCTATTTGCTCCAACCAGAGCTGAGAAGAAGAAAAGCCAGAATGAGTGGCTGCCATCCCCGTGCACCAGGAAAGTCACTCACTACTGATTGTGCTGTCAGTCTCCCCTCCCTCAGTTAGACTCCTAGATTACTAGGGTTCCAAGTTCCATTCTGAGACATGAGCAAGGAAGGGCTATTACGGGAATTAATTTAAATTACATATATATATATATATATTTATTCATATAAAGATTTACTTATGTATTTTAACGTCTGACATAGTAAATTACTCATATTCCTCTCATAAATGACGCATGGAGTGTTGCCACCGTCCTCGTGTTACTAGTACTCATCCTCATCCTCATATGTTCCTGGCTGAGTGAGTTCCTCATTGAGTGTTGCTCTCATCTTCATTCTCCTTAGCCTAAATATAAAATAGAAATTACTTGGAAGTGTTTAGGGCAGATTTTTTTACAGAGTAGCTATGGTATTATAATCAGGAAATGATTGTAAGTTTAACCTGTATCTCAAATTTTGTTTCTAAAAATTTAAAGTGAATTATTCCATGATGAGGAATACCTTTGTCTTTTCCATAATAGATAACATGCATTTTTTTTTTTCTTTATAGGAGATGGAAAGAACAGTTCATATGTTTGAGACATTCCTATGAACTTTTCAAGATGAGTGGTTTATCCTCTCCAATCTGCTCCTGACAGAGCAGTCTTCTGAGCCATTCAATTTCAAATGCACCAATTATGTGCAGAGCCTTGGTATAAAGTGCTCTCTCACCCATCCTTTCTCTGTTGAATTTGGTGCTATAGTCTCAGGTACCTGAAACCAACCAGCCTACAAGAACCAAACAGAACTTCAGAAACATGTTGTATTTTCCACAAATAAAAAATACAACCCCACAGCTTGGAGATCTTGGTGCTACAGAAACTGCTCTCGCTCTGCTCTTCTTTCCATGCACTCTCTGTTGGAGACTCCTCTCGGGGAGCAGACCAGCAAACAGGAGGGTACTGGACTGGGGCAGTTCTAATTGTTTGGGATTGTTTGAACAGTGGGCAGCCCGTTAATTATTTTTTTCTCCTCTCGTAACCCCCTATCCCCCTCCGATCTGGGTAATGGACTGAAACCTGTCTTAGAGATGGCCGTGGAATATTCTGGTGAAAAGCTGAAGAAACGGGATGAAATTAGATCAGGCTCTTTAGAACTGCCTTTAATGTGCCTTTTTATTCATTTGAGAAAGATAAGGCTAAACAGATGAGCTTGTTTGTAGCAAATAAATTAGAATACTTTTTTGGTCACAACCTTGAAAATAAGTTTTGATACTCTGTGATTAAGAGACAAGAAGTGTTTTGGTATTAAATGCTTGTCTTGTTCTCAAAGCTCAATCAAGACATTCAGTAAGCCACATAATATACAAAAATGACGAGTTTTCTTGTAAGGTCTGTTATACTTTAAGAAACATGTAATAAACCAACAACAAATAATACACAGTACACAAAAAATCCCACACACTTTTTGCTAACAACGATGACCAGAAAATAAATAGTGGCCATTTCTTCCTTTTTGTCAGTGGCAATTTAATAGTTACTCATGTTTGAGTTCTCAGACAAAAATGATTTTCCTGTGTAGTAAATTGTTACTGTTTTATTTTAAAGCCAGGACTTGCCAAATGGACAGAAGAAAGAGGAATTTGCCAGAATCTCCATAAAATTCATTTCCTGTATGCATAATTGCAAGTGAGCTCTGGTATTGTCCTTGAATAACAGTATTAATGTTTAGATCCCTTCCCATAAGCTTACCTTCGCAACTCTTCATTTTGATTTGAACACATTTTGGATCTTGTTGAGTGATTTCTGTGAATTGTACGTGTCTGGAATTAATTATGGCTTACTAGTTTTACAAAAACTTTCTATAGATTTGGAGACACAGTCTAGGCAGTTGCAAAGAGGCAAAGGGAGTGCAGTGACATTTTTTATCAGACGATTTTTAAACAAAAAGGTAGAAAATTTTGCTGACAAGTTGGCTTGATATCTTCATTCATTATAGTCGTTAGCTGCAGGTGTGTCTTTCAATATATGCAACACATGTAGTTTGGGTTTTAATTAGGGCAAATGGTCTTGGACTACTGCAGAGATACTGAGCTACCTCAGCTTTTTGTATTTTAGTCACCAACAGTGTTTACGGAGTCCTGTAATCACTTTGCCACCGTTTACATGCTGAAGCTAAGGTACTTGTCTCCTTGTCTCTGGCTGTTTGTAGTGTGCAGAAAGCATACTTTGGCCGTGGGATACTGCAGTAATCCAAAGTGCTTCTTTGTATTTGCATTTACACCTAGCGCCTTCTAATTCTAGCATAATATTTTTTTTAATGCCACTTGTTTTCTTTATACCTAGTCTATGATGTTTTCATGATATTCACTTAGTCATGTGATTCAAGATGCTACCCGTGTAGACACACTGTATTTTTAAGGTGGGCAAGTGCGATTAACGATGAACCATTTTAAAGGGGAGGTTATTTGAAACCTCTAATTTGATTATTGGGAGGATTTTCATGCTTTCTTTAGTATTTATTACCATCATACCAGTTCAAACTATTTTACTGTCTAATACATTAGCATTTTGTATTTTGATGGGAATTGTTACAGAATTTAAAGATTTGATGAAATAAGATGTAGCAGACTTTTTGTAGCAAGTTTCTGGTAAAAGGGTTTTTTGCAAGTCTCAGGTTCTTGCTGCACTATTTTTTTTTAAATATTTATTCCAGTTACTCTAAGTCAGAAGCATTCTTTTCAAGTAACAGCAGCACTTGTGAAAGGAAAAAAAAAAAAAAAACAACAAAAACGCACATGTTCTTAGTAGGTTACTAAATTTGTACAAGTTAATTAAGATTTTAGCCATTAGTAAGTTTGACAAGGGAAATTTATTTGTGTTCAGCGTTAAAATGCTTCCAAAAGATCAAGGTTTTTTTTTATTGTTGTTGTTGTTTGTTTTTGTTCTAACCTTAATGTAGATGGAGAAATCGGAGGCAACCTCAGTATAGGAACTGCCACTTTGAACAGTTTAGGTCTTAAAAAGAAAGCCAATCTAATGCCACGGGGAGAAAAACAAGCTGAAATTGTACCAACTCCTCTGGCACTCTTTTCCTCAAAAAAGAAACACACTATACTAGTTTTGCTTATTTTACAGATATCTGGTGGTTCTATAGTTTAAAGCAGCTTGTGAAATTATCTAAGTGGACTCAATTTTGTTTATCTTTCTGTAAGTTTTTAATTTTTGCTGTATAGAATTGGCAAAAATATGTACAAATTGACCTCTGTTCTTATTTCCTGTTGTGAGTATTATAAATGATGAGCTCCTATGTAAAACCCTACTCTCAGATCAGTAAAATGTATATCACAGCACAGCCCAGCAGTAGTTCATGCTCAGCTGTGGGGACCCTGGGAGCTTTTTGAAGATGATGGAACCACACTAGGGTTGAAACTGAAGGCTGTGGAGTTAATTGTGTTTTTGAGCTTGAATCTCACCTGTGATTTTTTCTTTCTTTTCTTTTCTTTTTTTTTTTTTAGTGTCCTTTCATGACTTGATTTTTCTCATAAGCCAATGTATTTGTAGGTTTACTGGATTTTATTTTTATTTTTAGGGAGTTGGGGTGGTAATTTCCTTTTTTGATTAAGTTGGTTCAGCTATGGTGCTATTCGGTAGGTGTCTTCAGTGTCAGGTCCCCTAGCTGAATGCCATTGTTATTATAATTATTATTTGTAATCACATTGTAAGCTTGAATTTGAGCTTGTACCTGCATCTTTTGTATTTTGTACATCTGGTTACTTAGACTGGTTTCAGTCATGTATGTCTACTTTGTAGATTAAGTAGACTTCATCAACTATGGTCTATTTTGGGTTTGTAGTTTAATTTAGAATTGTGTTAAATTGATATTTTGCATTTGACTTCATTTTACATTAGTTTGAAGTAAATTATTTAATTTTCAAATTCTGGAATTTGAACATTTACTGTAATTTGTAATATAACTGCTGTGAAATACTTGAATAAAGATGACAAGAAAAACATGTCTTTCTTTAGCTTAATTATGATCATTGTTGCCTACAAATGCAGTGCTAGCTTTCTAGCTGATTTTATCTGTTTTATAGATAGGACATATTGCTGTTTGTCAACCAGCCCAAAAGTCTTGTTATATGTTCCTTTTAGATTTTAAGTACACCTTAGGATTTTTTTTAGCTGAAAAGCTTTTTCTATTGAGGAAGTATGGTTTTATTTTTGTTAATTTTCCCTCCTTTTTTAAAATTTCAAATTAATATGAGGGCACAAATTTTCAGATTACATTGTTCTGACTTCCAAGGTAGAGTTCCAGTTGGTTTTCGTTGGAAGATTGGCAATTGTCTAAAATACATTGTATGGAAGGAATGAGTACTTCGGAAATTTGTTTTTCTAACTGGAAGACTGTCCTACAATATATGGTCAGGAAGTATGGTTCACTTATTTTATAATTTTTCCCTTTATTGAGTTGTTTAGCATACTTTACACAGTGCAGTACATAATATGGAGAAAGGTTTTATACTAGAGTTTTGAAGGGTTTACTTGAAAGGAATAGAATGTTTTTGGCTTTAGAATGCCTATTTCTGTTATCTATCTTGAGAAACCTTTTTTTCTTATTTATATTCTTTTATTTCAAAATTTTTACTTTTGTTATAAAGATTAGTGATAATAAACCTGCAAAACAGATTTAAAACTATCTGAACGTTTAGGTAAAGAGCTTATAATTGTATTTGAAGCTCAGTGAAGGTTTTAGGACTTTGGAGATAAAGCTGAATTTTATTTATCCAGTTTTGGTTTCTATAACACTCAACAGTGCAATAAAATCAAAGGCCAGAGTTTTGTTTTTTTTTTGGGGGGGGGTTGTGTGTGTTTGTTTTGTTTTGAGATAGGATCTCACTTTGTCTCCTGGTCTAGAGTGCCAAGATCTTAGCCTACCTCACAGTAACCTCAAGCTCTGGGGCTCAAACAATCCTCCATGCCTCAGCCTTTGAGTACCTGGGACTACAGGCACCTGCCACAAGGCCCAGCTAATTTTTCTATTTTTAGTAGAGACAGGGTCTTGCTGTTGCCCAGGCTGGAACTCCTGGCTTCAATTGATCTTCCTGCCTTGGCTTCCCAAAGTGTTGGGACTATATAGGTGAGCCATTGTGCTGGCCCCGAGATTTTTATAATTTAACACTTTTGGCCTCCCAAAGTGGTAGGATTACAGAGGTGAGGTACTATGGTGGCCTTGAGATTTTTATAGTATAATTTGACACATTCACCAGGTGTTGGAGACTGTTCTGAGTGCTTTACTGATACAAATGCAAATTCTTTTCATCTTCTGAGAACCTTATAAGATAGGTGCTATTATTATCATCCCCATTTTACAGATGAGGACAGTGAGACATAGATTAATTTGTACAAGATCACACAGCCAGGATTCAGATGTAGGCAATTGGGCTCTAGAATTGATGTTCTCAGTATACTTGACTCCTTCTTTGATAGATGGACACACAAACATATCATTTTAGTTCTCTGTTGTGTGTTAGGATTGAATTTTGCAGCAGGCACTCTAGGTGCACAGAGGAGGGGCATGTGGCCCAACCTCAAGGAAGCCTTTGTGGGAAACCTGATGCCTGAGCTGAAGTGAGGAGAAGGGAAAGGTCCTTCCAGGCTAAAGGACCAATGAAAACAGACTGAGAGGTAAATAGCATGACAGCTGCAAGGGACAGTACAAGTAGTTCTCTATCACCAGAAGTCAATGTTTATTTAACAGATTTATTTGAGCCACTGCCATTTACCAAGCACAGTTCTTGGCACTGGAGTTACAGCTGAGGACAGGACAGCAAGGTCCTTTTTTTTTTTTTTGACACTTGCAATTTAGTGGGCAAAGAGTAAACAAATGTTCTCTAACAGTGGTAAATGCTCGGATGGCAATAAATACAGTAGTAGTAATAGTAGAGAACACATGAGTGTCAGCTACTATTTTTAACAGAAGGAGAAACTGAAATAAAGAATGGTTAAGCTACTTGTCCAAGGTTACGCAGCTAATGTCAGCGGGGATCCTGTCTTGTGGTGTGGGTTTAGAATTTTGGATTCTTAACATCACTAAGGTGACTGATAAATTCTTTTGCTCTTAAATCAAATTAATTTCTCTTAATAAACATTTTTAAATGATAGAATACTACAGAGAATACTATGTGCACATTCCGACATCCAGTGAGTTTTTTTTTTTTTTTTTTTTGATTCTTGTTCTGTCTCAGGCTAGCGTTCAGGGTATCATCATATCCCCTACAACCTTCAACTCCTGGGCTCAAGCAATCCTCCTGCCTCAGCCTCCCTAGTCTCTGGAGCTACAGTTGTAGGCCACCACACGTGGCTAATTTTTACTATTTTTAGTAGCGATGAGGTCTTGCTCTTGCTCAGGCTGTTCTCAAACTCCTGACCTCAAGTGATTCTCCTGCCTTGGCCACCATCCAGTATCAAATGTTAACAGTTTGTCATATTTGTTTTAGTTCAAAAAGAAAATTTTTGAATAAGATTTAAGTCCACTTTCTACCTTTCTCCAACCCCATTCCTTGTCTTCCTTTACCACTGGCAGCTACTCTGATGACTTTGGTAAGTATCTTTCTGTCTTTGTTTTTAATTCTTTCACTTGAGAGGGTAGTAGTCTGCTGCTGGAGCCAGCCTGCCTGAGTTTGACTCTTAACTATGCCCCTTCCTGGCTGTGTGATAACTCCGCAAATTATTTTGCTTCTCTGCTTGTCAAAATTTTCTTATCTGTGAGATGGAGGATGATGACAGCACCAACCCCACGGTGGCTACTGCATATTTGTGCAAATAGGCATGAAACAGAGGAGTGACTGGGCACTTAGGCAATGCTTAACAAATTTCAGTCATCACTCTTAATTTGTGCAAGTGTTACATTTGTTCGTGTCCATAAAAATTATTTTGCATGTTTTGAAAATGTACATAAAAATGGGGTTGTTTTACATCTTGCTTGAAAATTTGTGTTTTTAAAGTCAGAAATACACATACATATATATGAAGAATGAAGTAAAACTCTAGAAAGCTTGTTATATAAACCAGCTATCCCCGATCCCTTCCAAAACAAACATTCTCCCATTTGTTTTCAACATCAGTAACTGATTATTTGGTATTTCTTTTTTTCTTTTTTTATTATTAAGTCATACCTGTGTACATTAATGTGATCATGGGGCACCATACACTGGTTTTATAGACCGTTTGACACATTTTCATCACACTGGTTAACATAGCCTTCCTGGCATTTTCTTAGTTATTTTGTCAAGACATTTATATTCTACATTTACTAAGTTTCACATGTACACTTGTAAGATGCACTGCAGGTGTAATCCCACCAATCACCCTCCCTCCGCCCACCCTCCCCCCTCCCTCCCGTCCCTCCCCTCCCTCTCCCCCTTCCCCCTATTCTTAGGTTATAACTGGGTTATAGCTTTCATGTGAAAGCCATAAATTAGTTTCATTTAGGGCTGAGTACATTGGATACTTTTTCTTCCATTCTTGAGATACTTTACTAAGAAGAATATGTTCCAGCTCCATCCATGTAAACATGAAAGAGGTAAATCCATCTTTCTTTAAGGCTGCATAATATTCCATGGTATACATATACCACAATTTATTAATCCATTTGTGGATCGATGGGCACTTGGGCTTTTTCTATGACTTAGCAATTGTGAATTGGGCTGCAATAAACATTCTGGTACAAATATCTTTGTTAATGATGTGATTTTTGGTCTTCTGGGTATATACCTAGTAGAGGAATTACAGAATTGAATGGCAGATCTATTTTAGATCTCTAAGTGTTCTCCAAACATCTTTCCAAAAAAGAATGTATTAATTTGCATTCCCACCAGCAGTGTAGAAGTGTTCCCTTTTCTCCACATCCACGCCAACATCTCTGGTCTTGGGATTTTGTCGAGGACCCGTACAGTGCTATGGCCTGAGAAACTGGGGACCTGTTTGGTGTGGTGGGGCTAAGTGGTTCTGTCTTGTTTTCAGCTGGTCTCTGTCTGACCCTATTGAAATAGTTACTCTGGGTTGAAGTCTCAGCTGTGGAGAAATACCAGCAATTAAGTCACCCCGCCCCCCACAGGCAACAATCGGAAAAGGAAAATCAAACCTTCTTACAACCGTACACCCAAGGGCACCACTTGAATAATCCCTGGGCGATTGGCTCAGTTCAAAAGGTCCAAATCAATTGTCTCAGTCAGCACCTGTCTCAGGTGGGAGAGTTTAAAAGGTCTCTGGCAACTGGATTGCAGGGGTCTGGTGACAACTCAGATATGACTTGCTCCGGTGCTCGGTGAAGTCAGGAGGACCAACCCAGCAAATAGATTAGTCTGGGAAGGTTGATAACTCCTTCTCCACCTTGCACCTCTGTCGTACTCAGTCACTGATAGCCCCGCAGGGCTGTGACCCAGTCGCCTCTAGTGAACAGATACTCTAGGGGTTTGCACCTGCTTGAATCACAAGGAAATCTGTATCTGCTCAGCCAGGCTACTGCACTCTGCCTCTTTCCAGAAGGGGGCGGTGAGGCCTGACAACCTCAGGCGCTTGATGGAGGCTGGGGGGTGTTCACTCCCCAGTTCTAGCCCTGCCTCTGATTGATGTTACTGACAGAACAGAACAGAACAACTTTGGGGGAATTTCTTTCTGTCCCTGCTAAATTCCCCTGCAGAAGAGAAGCTGTTTTGAGTTCCCAGAGCCTGTGCCTCAGGCCCTGTCTTTGCTCCTGCAAGTTTGTATTCGGTTAGCTGTCAGTTCTAGCCTCCTGCCTTCCTTTGTCTATAGGCTGACGATCCCCCAAGGGATGGGTGCATCTTAGGCTCAGTAATACGGTCCTCTGAGTGAGCCCCACCCTGGGAACTTCCCAGCTCTGGGCATGCGTTTCTAGTCCCCACGCTTCACCCAGGCCAGTACCGCCTCAGGCAAACCCTTTACTCATGGGGCCTGCATTTCAGTCCCAGCTCTGTTCCGTGGTGGTTGCCACCTGGGAAGATGCCCGGCCTCCTCTGGTTGCCCAGGGAGACAGGGGGTGTGGCTTCAGAATATCCGGGAGTGAGCCCTATTGTTGTCAAAAAAACGGCTGGTTCTCTGCGCCTTGCGGCACCACCGCTCCAGTGTGGTTCCCTCTCAGCTGTCCTTCCTCTCTTCACTCCCATGCTGCAGAATCAGCACTGACCAGCTACAATCTAGGTCATGTCCACACCCCTTGAGAAATCACTCAAGAATCTGGACTCCTGGGAGACAGGCCTCCAGACCTCAGAGTGAGAGTGGAGGGGAGTTCTGGGAGCTCAGAGTTGCAGGTAGAGAATATATACAGTTTTACACAGTTTTATGCCTGGCAGGAGAATGCCGTGGCACCCTAGTAGGGGAGGTAGGTCCAGTTTTTAGAGGGTGTGGTGGGAGGACCTTTGAACTCTGCTCATTTGTTTGTGGGGCACTCCGAGATGTTCTCATGGGGGAGGAGACTCCCATCCGCTTGGTGATGGGTTTTGTACCTTTTGTTTGTATACTTGGGGTTACAACTCGCCTCAGCGGGGTTGATGTGCATTCTTCAACCTTCTCTCTTGGTGCAGCTCTAATCCACCAGGTTACTTGCTAAATTTCTGTCCTTTAACTCTCCTTCTGGACGGGAGCCTCTGTGGAAAGCTGGCTCCAGTCAGCCATCTTTTCTCCGCCCCATGCTATTCTTAAAACTTTAAATTTGTGTCTGTCTTTTCACTTTCCTTCATTCTCCCATCTCCGCCATGCACTGGGAAAGAACCACTGTGAAGTTTGGGGCCGGTTCCCCAACAGATAATAGAGCTGAAATGACTACTCCAGGTCTGCTTCATCCTGTTGCTCTGAATCCCACTGATGATTATGTTAATTAAGTGCCTTATAAGACCAATGGAATAGACTTGTTCCTAGCCCCATCATTCATGTTAATCAGAATTGTCAATTCAGTAATACATAAATGGAAAATTTGCCAGAAGTCAGACCACACAGAATCAAGGGTACAACTGTTGAGAACATTGCTCAGGAGTATTTTCTCACATCTGCATGATTAGGACTTTCTGATTAAAATTTTAAAAAAAGTCCATATATGTATGTATGTATGTATATATATATATATATATATATATATACACATATATGTATGTATGTATATGTCCATATATGTGTATATATATATATAAAATGTCTATATATATATATATATATATATACATACATTTACACACATATGGCAATCTGAGCTAAAAGGCAATTGATTTGGCACATAAAAAAATAAGATCCTTCTAGAAATTTAGAAAGTTTTCTCCTTAGCTATTTGTTTAATTTGGGGGTGGCCAAAGTAGAAGCCTTAATCTCTGCTCAGACAACATTCATTTATATTCCAAAGCAAAGGTTATACTGTCGTCCTTTCTCTCTAAAAGAGAAAAGACAGACTGCTTTGCCACCTGTCTAAACAATCTCCAAGGTTCAAAATTTTGGTGTCCTCCTGTTGCACAAACCTCATTGTATGCTCTGGCCCTCCTGTGTAACCACACCAGGAATTAGGGCATAAGAAAATATGAAAGCTGCTTTGTGAGTAAAAATGGTCTGATTCTTGATCCTGAGATCTTTTGCTTCTTTTAGTGTGTGTAGATGCACACATGCGTGTGTTTAAATATACACATACAGACACACAGACAATGCCCCTATATCTAGTAATATAAGGTGATATCTTAGACATTTCACAGTTTCAAAAGATGTCAAATCAAATTCCAGCTCTGTAATTTAGAAAATCATCAGTACATATCAAAAGCCCAAATCATACTTTACTTTTCTAGTCATGTCATGTCCACTATTGCAAATTGAGTTGCTGTCATTATTCCAGCCTTAATAGTGCAAACTCTTGATGCAGTTACATTTTAACATTATCAGAGTTAATCAACACAGGGAAACACAAGGAGGCTAACACGTTCTAAATGACTCTTAAATGAAAGTTCTCATTATATTTATGTATTTTAATAACACTCATTTCCTCTTATTAAATATTTGTTCTTTAGGGGCATAAACAATTTTCATCTAGGTAAATTTTCCTGTATTAGAATCTGTAAAGCATCACCATAAATTTTATTTGTGTATTATTGTTTGAAAAACACCCAAGGCTGCACCCATAGTTCAGTGGGTAGGGTGCCAGCTACATACACAAAGGCTAGTAGGTTCAAACTCAGCCTGAGCCAGCTAAAACAACAATGACAACTGCAACAACAATAACAAAATAGCTGGGCGTTGGGGCAGGTGCCTGTGTAGTCCTAGCTACTTGGGAGGCTGAGGCAAGAGAATCGCTTAAGCCCAAGAGTTTGAGGTTGCTGTGAGCTGTGATGCCACAGTGTTCTACCAATGAAGATAAAGTGAGAATCTGTCTAAAAAAGGACATATCCAATTTTTTAAAAAGCATTGATTTGTGGGCTCAGTGCCAACCAGCCACATACACCAAGGCTGGTGGTTTTGAACCCCGCCTGGGCCTGCTAAACAAGATGACAACTGCAAGAAAAAATAGCCAGCCGTTGTGGCTGGCACTGGTAGTCCAAGCTGCTTGGAAGGCTCAGGCAAAAGAAGTTTAAGCCCTAGAGTTTGAGGTTGCTATGAGCTTTGATGCCTTAGCACTCTACCGAGGTTAACAGAGGAGATTCTATCTCAAAAACAAAACACACAACAACAAAAACATTTGTTTGTGGTTCTTACAAACAATGATCTTCATAAACAATTTTAATGAAGTCATGTTCTAACAACTAATTTTTTTCTTTAAAAATAATTTTGCAGGTTTGATTCTGACCCCAGTATACTTAAGTTACAAATAAATATATTTTATTTATAGGTAGCTTATAGTTTAGTTTTTCTCTATCTACCATCTGAAAGGAAATGACAGTGAGCTATTTAGTAATGATAGCAGCTGGTATATAAACTTACATCTATCTGCTGACAAACAACAATTACCAATCAGTAAAGTAAAACTATGTCTACTAGTTATGATAGTAACATGAACAAAAATCATAGATGTATTAGTTCAAAATCAATGAAGAATTGATTGAAATCTTGTATTATTTTGTTAGACAATCAAAACTTTAATGAGTTAAAAACAAAGAGTTCTTAACAGCTACTTTCTTCTATTCAATATCCCAGAAACATTTAATTATTATATATTAGTAAAGGAAAGTTAATCAATAATGCCATAGACAAAAAAAAAAAAAAACCTCTCTTACTTTAAATAAAAATCCATTATGTTTTGTTTGAAGCCTGTTTTTTATTCTAATTATTTTTGAGATATTGAAATTATCCTGTGGTTATTCTTGCATTAAGAAAATAAGTGGCCAATTGCCTATGTTTGCAACCTTCACAGGACCATAAACAGGCTTCTAGACCCTGGAGATGCTCACTGAGTGACTAGATTGAATAAACTTCAGCTTGCTGTATGAATTTCTCAAATTATACTTGTCTCTTCTTAGGACTACCATGAAGAAAAACATATTTGTTTATTGATTTTTAAACCAAAGTGTTTTATCATGATAAAGAAGGTTAGGATGTTTTATTGTGATCATAATCATCTACTAATAAACAAAAACTTAAAAGTGACAGGCTCTTATTCACAGAACAAATAGTTATGAAACATTTTGATGTACTATGCTGTTAATTATCAAAGGATCTACATTGTGTTTTATCTGTAAGTTTTGAAAATAATATTTTCTTATTTTCAGAATTATAGTACATCAATTTTCTTTATTCTCATTTATCAGAATCTAAAATGACTAATATCTTTATAACTCTTATAATAATTCATTTTGAAACCTACATATATTGTCATTCTCTGTCTATTAGGAAACAGATTTTCACAACTTGGGTTGGCATTTAATTTTGTCACTTTTTGGTTTCAAATTGCCATTAGACTATTTAATAATAGACTGGTGGGATTTATGGATGTCAGTCAGTCATGCAACTTTGCGAATTTATTACAAATGTAACATGAGCGAACGTAAGCAGAACTGATGGAAATATTGCAAAAAAAAAACTCATTGAATGATGCATTATTTTTAAGGGTATATAGATTTAGTTCTGTGTGTTTGCAGATATTAAAATTATTGACAAAAGAAAATCATCTCTATAATCCATTCCTGACATCTTTATCACATATAACCTCATGGATTTTTATTTAGACACTTTTCAAAGTATAGAGTGATTGAGCTTACTGAACCAAAGCCATTTATGTTGTGTTTATTCTATTTGGTCTACTTACTGTTGTATTGACTCTTAGGAAACAGTACAGTGGAATAGACAAAAATATAACATACAAGGTCATACAATTAAATTCCCAAACTCATCCTAGAAAAAGTGCTACATATCTCATTGCTGAATATCATTATGGCCACCATTAAGGTACTCCCCTTGGGAAGCTGTACAACAATTCCAGCACCTCCTCTACACTTCAAAGCAATTTTGGAATTTTTTTTCTGGAATGTCCATCAGAGATCTTGTTGTATTACCCTTGATATCCTGAATGTTATTAAAAATGTCTTCCTTTCAGTGTTTCCATTGTCTTCTTGTAAAAAAAAAATATATATATATATATATATATATTGGGGGCCAGATCAGGTAAGTAGGGAAGGTGTTCCAATGCAAGTATTTGTTTACTGGCTAAAAACTCCCTCACAGACTGTGTCGTATGAGCTGGTGCATTGTCATGATGCAAGAGCTGATGAGTTCTTAGCTAAGATTCTCACTTAAGATTTTCCTGTTTCTCAATTGTTGTTTACTTGGTTTGCTGTGTTTCTCACAGCCAGCTGTGAATTTTGATGCATCATTCAATACATTTTTGAAATGTTTTCATCAGCTTTGCTTGTTATTGGCTGCTCTGACCTCTCTTCATCAGCGACACTTTATCTCTCCTCAAAATCTCTCCTTAATCCATTTGTACACTGACATTTTCTTCACGGCATTATCCACATAAACTTGGACTAACATATCCCTATTTTTACTTCCATTCTTGCCAAATTTAACAAGACATTTACCAATGTTTGTTCGTTGCTCTAATTCAAACATCCGACATTCTCACATAAACACACAAAAGCATACTTCAGAATTCCACTCAGTAAGACACCGCCACATGTAGACATAAACACAGCTGTAAGATTAGGAAAGGTTATGAAAACTTACAAAGCTGTTTCTGCAGAGCTGCCCACAGAAGTGAATGGTAACAAGTTAGAACTTAATTGTCAGACCTCTACAATGACAGCTCTGATGGCCATTCCAGAAACAGAGTTCCAAAATTGCTTTGAAGGCTGGACTAGGTGCTGGCATCAGTGCACAGCTTCCCAAGGAGAGGACTTTGAAGCTGACCACAGTGAAACTCAGCAATGAGGTAGGTAGCACTTTTTCTAGGATGAGTTTGAGAACTTAAATGTCTTACCCTTTGTGTAGTAAAGTTCTACCTAGGAGATTTTGTCCTTCTGTTGTACTCAAAGACACACACACACACACACACACACAAAGGGAGAGAGAAAGAGAGAGAGAGAGAGAGAGGAAGAGAGAAAAGAAGAAAAAGAAAACTATTTCAATATTCATTAAACTATTAATGCATATCAATTGCCTCTATAGAAATCACAATCTTGCCACCAACTAGACAGCCAAAAAAAAAAGAAGATGGACATTGAAGAAACATGGGGAGACAGATGTGAGAATAAACACATTGAGACTATTCCTTGGTAGCTCTGAACTATGAGTGAATATGTAAAAAAAAACTGTATGTGAATATAAGAAAGAAGGTGGAAATACAAAGCTTAATAAGAAATTTTCACCAGATGTATCTTTCCAGTTTCACCCCGAGGGGAAGTACTTCTCACAAAAACCAAATTATACCGTCCAGCACTACAGATGGCAACAGAGAGAGCTTCAAACAGCAAACATGGATGGGATTCAAAAGACTTAGCTTCCATTTCGAAATTATCAAACATTCTTGGCCAGACTTGACTCTAAAGGACAGTTGTTACTCAGATCATATTATTAGTTCTTTTTGGGAACTAAAGTAGAGAATGTTTTTAAGCTATGAAACCAAACACTGAGATAGCACATGCTCTACTATGAGAGTGCCCAACAGTAAACCTTAAACATTTTTCACAAGAGAGGCAAAAAATACTTAAAATTAATATTTTAAAAACCATAATATGGGCCAAGTGACATTCCAACAGAAAATAATCACACAGCAGAAAATGAGGATATAAAACATGGAAAAAACAGATTGTTTCAAAATAATCTCAAAAAGGAACTTAACAGAAATAGAAAACATTGTAAGTGGTTTGGCCAGTCAAAATTTGCACCTCTATCAAATCCAGAGGGTGAAAGTGAACAAAATTTAGTGAGATTATCAAAGATTTGAAGATATTTATATAATTGGTGAACATACATAAAACATTAAAACCACAAAATGAAAATATCCCAACTTTGAATAAAACTTTTCCACAGAAAATTTTTTAAAGTAGCTATTAAAGATCTCGTGGTCAAAGTACAAATACAAAATAAAATGTTATCATTGTTTACAACACCACATTACAGATGCAACCTACCAGCACGGATGTGACACAGTTGAAGGGGTGCTACTGACACTGATTGGATCTATCCCTCAACCTCATGTTACATAGTAAGTAGTATTTAACTAACTTTGGTCTGAGAATGCCTATGTACCTTTGGTCTTTGCACAACAAACTACAACCTACCTTAGTATGTAAACAATCTGAAAGCCTAACTTAGTGGTGATTTATAACAACTAGTGAGTCTTAGCTGCCAAGTTTTAGCCAAGCCTGTCAAGTGATCAGACGATGTTCAAAGAAAGAAAATGTTTAGCTCTAACCAATCAGGCTGTTTCTGTACCTCACTTCCCATTTCTGTCCTTAAATGTGACCTGCCCATCCATGCTGTGGAATCAAGGTCCCTGAACACTTTCTGGTTTTGAGAGGGCTGCACAATTTGCAAAATGTGTATGTGTTTGTTTTGTCAAACACTGTTAAGTTTAATATTTAATGTAGTGCATGTGTTTCTTAAAGCAGCAGTAAATTCAGGATTATAACTCAAGCTTGCACTGTTCTAAATAAACACTTTCTAAAGTTTTCATTACTTATATTACAAATTTAGATACTTTTAAATCCAACTATTGACATTTTTAAGTGGATCTGGAGGCGATGTTCCTGACGATTTCTTTTGCAAACCACCTGAAACGTACACCTTCTTGACATCTGACATTTAAATCATGATACAGTCTGCCAGTTTTTCATTCTTTCATGCATTGTTTTACCCATTGTCTTTGCAATTATTAAGCAGGATCACATAAATTATAAAATTAATATGCTCGTAGTAATACAGCAAAAATATTTAAGTTTTGTTTTAGGCTATTTACCAAGCAGCATAATATTCTTTGTGTTGCAGAAAAAAAAAATGGTGTGGCTGATAGATTCTTAAGGTAAGCGCCATGATCTCACATGCCGGTGTTCATGCCCTTAGATGATTTCCTCTCGTTGAGTGTAGGTGGGAATAGTGACTTGATTACAAGCAATGAAATATAGTAACTATGATAAGATGGACACAATTACAAGTAAGTGTATAGCATTGGTCTTGGTCAATTCTCTCCCTGCCTTGGTGATTTTGAGTAAACAAGCATGCACTGTGGGGTGTTTCACCTGTCAAGGAGCAAAGGGTCTCTAGAAAATGAGAGTAACCTCAGGCGCAAGTACTGCTGCTCTTAGTCCAACAAGTAGAAAGAAATGAATTTTTCCAACAACCTAAATAAACAGACAGGTAGGAACCTTCCCTAGTTGAACATCAAGATGAGAATCCACCTTCAGTCCTTAAGAAAGAATAAATTAAATGGGCTTATGAAGGTAGTTTTTGGGATGTTATTCAAATATTTAAATACATGTTTCTGTATTTCTTAATATGGAAAGTAGTTACATGTATCTGTCCACTCCTTACAACGTCACTAGATTTCATGCATCTATGACATGTACACTATTCTTTGTGTGTGTGTTTATATATAAAACCTTAATAAAAAGTTTTCTTACAAATATTAATTAGGATTATTTATTTTGATAATTTATTATTTTAAACACTCATGAAAAAATGTTGCATGTAACTGGGTTATAGCTTTCATGTGAAAGCCCTAAATTAGTTTCATAGTAGGGCTGAGTACATTGGGTACTTTTTCTTCCATTCTTGAGATACTTTACTAATAAGAATATGTTACAGCTCCATCCATGTAAACATAAAAGAGGTTATAAGGGGAAGGGGAAAAGGGAGGAGAGGGAGGGGAGGGAGGGGGAGGGGGGTGGAGGAAGGGGGATTGGTGGGATTCCACCTGCGGCACATCTTACAAGGGTATATGTGAAATTTGTTAGATGTGGAATGTAGATGTCTTGGCACAATAACTGGGAGAATGCCAGGAAGGCTGTGTTGATCAGTGTGATGAAAATGTGTCAAACGGTCTATGAAACGATGATGTATAGTGTATGGGGTGTATGATGCCCCATGATCATATCAATGTACACAGCTATGATTTAATTAAAAAAAAAAAATGTTGCATGACTCAAATTAAATCGATCCCTAATCGTGTATCTTTGATAACAGGTCATTTGAGTAGGTATGCATATATATGTGTATATATGTGTGTTTGTGTTTATTCATCATTTTCATTTATCCATTTACATAAGAGTATTTCTCTACATTCCTAGTAATCACATCATGTCAGGGGTACATAATATCAACATGACTTATTACAGGTAACCTTCACCAGTTGATTAAAGTGGTATTTATAAGATTTTTCTACTTTAAAATTAGTATATTTTTCTTTCTATTCTTGGTTACAATAATTAATACCAGCCCATATTTAAGAATTATATATTAAGCTCCATCTCCTGAACAGTGGGGTATGAAAGATTTTATATTCATATGCTAAAGATACTTAAGTTTATGCAAATATCCTTCTATTTTTAAAATTTTGAACACTAAGTTGAGTATTTATTAATAGATCTTGCCCACAACAATTATTACTCTGCTGCCCAAATTATGATTACTGTTGGAAATTAATTTAACTGCTTTGTGATATGAGATAAGGCCTATAAGGTATCAGTTATATGGTATTTATTTAAAAACGTTTTCCCCAAAATATATTGGATTTTTGGGGGGTTATTACCTCACACAATGTTTAAGTCAATTTATATGGTTTCTTTTGAGCATAGATTATTATGTATATATAGTAATAGATTGATTATTTTTACTTATATATTGATTACATTACTTTTTATCTCTTCCAAATACAAGCAGTCTCTGGGTTACCAAGGAGATAGGTTCTGTAGGTTTGTTCTTAAGTTCAATTTGTATGAAAGTTAAAACTTGTATGTTTACCTATTACCTATAGTAGCCTCCATTCTTAAGTGTGAGTCCTATGTTACCCAAAAGTTTGTAACTCAGGGAGTTACTGTAATGGCCTCTGTTTGTAAGTGCTAGTTCAACATAAGTCAGATGTTTGTAACTTGAGGAATGCCTAAACTTATAATTATTTTATTTTATTGTTATAGAAGTTTTTACTTATATAAACCTTTACTTGTTATATGAGTTTTATTATAACCTCTTACTATGCTTGAATTAATAAATTCTTCCTGAAATATATTTCAATATTCATATCATAAGTTCTAAGAACTTTCAAAATTGCATCTAAATTTATTCAAAATTGTTACAACCATATGCCTCTCTTGTGTTCATTAAATATTTATCACCTTAGCCTTTTTAAATCTGTTATTAATATTGCCTAAACTGGGCCTTAATTTGGTAGTGTGTAGCCTATTATATTTTGTAAATCATTTTACTTTTACTCTTTAGTTGCCATTTTAAAGTAACAAGATATTCACAATTTTTAAAAAAATATTTACATGATAGGTCTTTTAATAACTGACCTTAATCTACTAATAATATTGTGATTTCTGATAGCACAGTTTGGGGTTTGGAAATGAGGTTAAAATTTTTCAGCTTCATTGTCCAGGGATAGACGGCTATGGTCATTGAGTCACAGTTACCCTGGAGCAAAAGTTACAATCTTATCCTTCTTCCTGTACCTGGTGAGCAGGACTAGCTAGATCATTTGTAGAATTCAGTGAATACTTGAAAATTCAGGACCTTTGGTTAAAAATGGTTAAAAAATTTAAAATGGCAGACTTCACACCTGTAGCTCAGTGGTTAGGGCACCGGCCCCATAAAATGGGGCTGGCAGGTTAAAACCTGGCCCGGGTCTGCTAAACAACAATGACAATTACAACAAAAGAAAATACAGCAGGGCCTTGTGGCAGGGGCCTGTTGACCCAGCTACTGGGAGGCTGAGGCAAGAGAATTACTTAAGCCCAAAAGTTTGAGGTTGCTGTGAGCTATGATACCACAACACTCTACACAGGATGACATCATGAGACTCTGTCTCAAAACAAACAAACAAACCAAAAAAAAAAACAAAAAAACACTTTAAAATGGCAAGAACAGAGTATTAAATCAAGTACAGCACCCTTTTGAGCTCAGGACTCTGTGACTGATAGACATACCTGCAAAACAATATCACATAAGATTGGCATTCTTGAAAACCAGCTAAGGTTCAAAGAAAACCCAATGATCAAGGCCTTTCACTATTACATCAGAAAACCTTTATTTTGATTTGCTATAAGCTCAAATAGACTTTTATTCCACTCCTTCAGATAATGGTTTACATTTTAATTAAGCAAGTCAATTTTTATGTAAACTGCATATAAGTACATACTAATTTTTTTATTTACGTTTATAGAAGACTACTATTTCACTGAATATGTTTATGTCAAGAGGTAATTAACTTAAAAGATCAATGGTGAATATTACAAAAGATCTCCACATTGAATAAGCTTTTAAAAACATATTTTAAAATAATTCAATATTATTTGATAGTCTATACAGAGCACATTTTGATTAGTATGAATTTGCATCTGTTTACAATACAAGAGTAAACAAAAAGAAATATTATGTTAGTACTTAATTTGTGTAAAATGTGCTGTTTTAATTTTTTATTTAATTAGAATATCCATGCTTGCTGAAAATGCAGTTTTTGAATCTACTCTAAAATTGGTTTTATCTGCAAACATCTATCTTAGCATACCCATCACCTCAAATGTATACTATTTCTCAGTGTTGGGAAGATTCAATATCCTTCTTTTAGCTACTTTAAACTATCTAACATGCTTTTTGGCAACTATAGTTATCCTATGGTAATATAGAACACTAGAACTTTCTTCTATCCAGCTGTAATTTGGTATCCTTTAACAAATCTTTCCCATCCTCTCCTTTTCCCCTACCTTTCCTAGCCTCTTTTCTACATTCTGTAAGGTCAACTTTTTTTAAACTTCTATCTATGGTGAGAACATGTGGTGTTTCATTTTCTATCCTGACTTATTTCACTTCATATAACTTCTGTAAGTTCCATCTGTGTTTCTACAGATGACAAGATTTCTTTCTTCTTCAGGGATGAACAGCATCTCACTGTGTACATATACCACGTTTTCTCCATCTGTTAATTCATTGTTGGACGCTTGGTTGACTCCTTATCTTACCTATTGTGAAAAGTGCTGCAATAAACATGAGAGTGCCAATATCTCTAGGATATACTGGTTTTCTTTCCTTTGGATAAATGCTCAGTAGTGAGCCTGCTGGATTTTGTGGTAATTCTATTTTAAAGTTTTTGAGGACGCTTCATACTATTATCCATAGTGACTGTGCTTGTTTACATTTCCACCAAAAGTGTTAAAAATGTTTGCTTTCTCCACATTCTCACTGGCATATGTTATTATTTGTCTAATAATAGCTATCCTAGCATGTGAGCTGATAACTCATTGTGGTTTTGATTTACATTGCTCTAATGGTTAATGATATTGACCATATTTTATACAATTGATGGTCATTTATTAAACATATTAATGCAGGGGTCCTCAAACTTTTTAAACAGGGGACCAGTTCACTGTCCCTCAGATCGTTGGAGGGCCAGACTATAGTTTAAAAAAAAGCAAACTATGAACTAATTCCTATGCACACTGCACATATCTTATTTTGAAGTAAAAAAACAAAATGAGAACAAATACAATATTTAAAATGAAGAACAAGTAAAGTTA
>CAUYPK010041187.1:0-20800 GCA_963574355.1 Loris lydekkerianus
GCCCCAGAGCTCTGGCTTTCCCTGAATAAAGCCTCGTATGTTCTTGCATCAAGTGTGGTCTCTCGTGAGTCCTTGGGTGCTGTGCCGTCCCGAAATTTGAGTGAGGGTCTCCCTTCGGGGGTCTTTCAGGACTTTCCGGTCAGGCGTAAACCAGCGACAATGCTTAACAACCACGTGGAAAAGTTCCTTCAGGTTACTGGTTTTTACCAGAATTTTAGTGGTAGAAATCAGAGTTTTTAAGAGAGCAATATACTGGTCCTCCAAAGAGGAAGAGAGCTGAATACTCATATTATTCCCTCCCATGTTTCTTGATATGCTAGAGACGTCCCACATACTCTGTGTGGCAATTGCACCGTCCCAGTTACAGGGTTCTCAAGCTTACCTCAAACAGCTTCAACGAAGATCTCTCTAAGGCGTCCTGGCAGAGGCGGCCGTCCTCCAGCCCGGTGTCCAGAAAGTCTTTCTGCTCCTTCGTGATTCCCTGATCCTGCCGACTACGCCAATATGTTGTGTGACCTGAGACGCGAACGAGCAGAAGCTTTGCTGTAGGTGTAAATTCACTCCTGTAATGTTAAGTCAAGAAACAGACTATACACTCTGATATGGCATATAGCAAAGTTCTTTATTCCAAGTTTAGGTTTTACACTTTTTCAGTCATGTACACACTTAATCCCTTATCTATTAGTTTCCTCATTTTCTTACTTTCTTTTTTACATATCAATACAATCACTTTTGTAGTAAATATCTTCTTCTAGACAATGACTAGTTTCTGAGCAGGTATCTAAAGGAACATCACAAGGGCAAAATTAGCCAGCGGGGAATTGAATATCTTCAAGCATTCACTCAGTTTACCCAGTATGAAGTAATGACTGTGTCCATCCTTCAGGGCAGAATATCTATAGACCTCTGACAATATGTTGTTAACATATGTCAACCCTCTGGCCCGTATCTCTGAGGAAGGGCTGCACGCCCTTGGATCTTTGGATCTCAGGCTTAACGGGGTGTACTGCCTCAGAGAAAAGGCCTAAGGAATTTTAAACCTCCAAAAAAGCCTATCTCTGTGAGTAACCCAGGGGGGTCCAGATTTCTTAAGCCTCTGGAAGAAAAGTAAGTCATTTTGAACTCACACTGAATTTAGTTCGTGTGCTTGATGTAGGATATGTTTACTTTTAAATATTATCCTACATCTGTGTCCTGACGCGTGGCTGAGGGATGATGGAAAATAAAGTTGTTAGTGGAAGTGAGTGCTGGAAAGATGGTTCCCAACCCTAGCTGTACAGTGGAAACACCAAGAAGCTTTAAAAGATGTTGATGCCTGGGTCCCACCTATAGAAATTGATTTAATCGGGCATGGCCTCATTATCAGACATGCTAAAAGTTCCCCCATATACGATTGAGTGTGGTGGTGGGTGCCTGAAATCCTAGCATTCTAGGAGGCCGAGGCAGAGGGATTGCTTGACCTCAGGAGTTCAAGACCCGCCTGAGCAAAAGCAAGACCCTGTCTCTGAAAATTAGCTAATTGTTGTGGGTGGCACCTGTGGTTCAAAGGAGTAGGGTGCCAGCCCTATATGCTGGAGGTGGTGGGTTCAAACCCAGCCCCAGCCAAAATTAAAACAAACAAAAAAGTTAATTGTTGTGATGGCTGCTTGTGGTCCTAGCTGCTCAGGAGGCTGAGGCAGGAGGATCGCTTGAGCCCAGGAGTTTGAGGTTG
The DNA here is from genome assembly GCA_963574355.1 of Loris lydekkerianus. NCBI lineage: Eukaryota > Metazoa > Chordata > Mammalia > Primates > Lorisidae > Loris > Loris lydekkerianus. The sequence continues at coordinate 1,712 of CAUYPK010041187.1, forward strand.
CTGTGAGCTATGATGCCACAGCACTCTACTCAGGGCAATGAAGTGAGACTCTATCTCAAAAAAAAAAAAAAAAAAAAGGGGGTTCCCCCAGGTGATTCTAATATGCAGCTTAAGGGTGAGAACCACTATCCCCAGAGGGAAAATACTTCTGTCCTTGACTCTCTTGGCTCGTCTCCATTACTCTCTCCTGTTCTCCTTCTTGTTTTTCTGCACTCCCTGTTCATGCTACGGCAGCTTGTTCCCAAGCTTAGATTGGCATGCTGACTGTTTGAGCTAAGGAATGGACATATGGACATCAACTCTCCCTGGTGTGCCCCTTGCCAGCCAGGGCAGGAACTCAGCCTTCCGCTTCCCCTCTGTGATGTGAGTCAAATAAATTCCAACTCCCTTGACAGCAAGTTATATATGAAATAAAGCCTGAGTAAGGGCACTTTGAGTAGTCCAGAAAACTCCTTTGGGAAGGAAGATAGCAGAGGGCAATTTGAGGACCACACAGCCAGAAGTCTTTTCATTTTCTTCTTAGTTTACATCCAATCAAAGAAAATCCTTAAGAGGGGAGGATTGAGGGTTCTTTTTCCCATTAATAAGTCTGTATCCACAATACTGGTCTATTACAATGGTAGGTAAGTGGGTAAAACTGGCCAAAAATTTTTCAAAATTCTTTGAAAAGTGGGTCAATATTCTGTCAGGCTCAGATAGACTCTCAGGCTAGGACCCCAAGTGGAAATGTGAAAAGTTTTTTTGTAGAAGGGACTAGCAGTTGATTTGAGTACTTTCTATAGAAGTCTACATTCTGGACTTCCTGGATACTTGACTATCCTTAAAAAAACAACAACAGATGAATAGTAATTTCTGTATGCTAACAGTAAACAATCTGAAAAAGCAAGCAAGCAAATAATCCCATTTACAGGGAATAAAATATCCAGGAATAAGCTTAACCAAAGAAGTGAAAGTCTTCTATAATGAAAACTATCAAACATCAATGTAAGAATTTAAAGAGACACATACACACACACACACACACACACACACAAATGGAAAGATATTTCATGCTCATGGATTGCAAGAATCACTGTTGTTAAAATGTTCATACTACCCAAAGCAATATTCTTCACAGAAATAGAAAAAATAATCCTAAAATTTATATGGAGCCACAAAAGACCCAGAATAGCCACAGCCCTCTTGAGCAAAAAGACAAAACTGGAGAATCACATTACCTCACTTCAAATTATACTACAGAGCTATAGTAACCAAAACAGCATGGAGCTAGAAGAAAAACAGACATATAGACCAATGGAACAGAATAAAGAGCCCAGAAATAAATTCACACATCTGTAGTGAACTTATCTTCAACAAAGATGTCAAGAATGTAGAAAGGAGAGACTCTTTAATAAATTATGCTGGGAAAACTGGATATTCACATGCAGAAGAATGAAAGTAGATGCTCACCATATACAAAAATGAAATCAAAATGGATTAAAGACTTAAATCTAAAACCTGAAACTATGAAAAATTCTATGAAAAGAAAACACTGGAGAAATACTTTGGGACATTGGTCTGGGGAAGGACTTCTTGAGTAATACCCACAAAGCAATAGGCAACCAAAGCAAAATGAACAAATGGGGTCACATCAACCTAAAAAGATTCTGCACAGCAAAGGAAACAGTCAAAGTGAAGAGACATTACATGGAATGGGAGAAAATATTTGCAAACTACCAATCTAACAACAGATCAATAACTAGAATTTATAAGGATTGCCAACAACTTGATAGGAAGAAATCAAATAATCCAATTTTGAAAATGTGCAAAGGATCTGAATAGACATTTCTCAAAAGAAGACATACAGTTGGGCTACAGGTATATGAAAAAATGCTGAACATCATTAGCCATCAGAGAAATGCAAATCAAAACTACAAACCCCAGTCAAAATGACTTTTATTAAAAAGATAGGCAATAATGAATGCTGGTGAGGATGTGGAAAAATAGAAACCCTCATACCTTGTTGGTGGCAATGTAAATTAGTGCAACCACCATGAAAAACAGTATGGAAGTTCCTCAACAAACTTAAATGAGAAACACCATAAGATCCAGCAATCCCATCCAGTATATTGAAAAGATCTATACTCCCATGTTTGTTGTAGCACTATTCACAATAGTCAAGATATGAAATCAACCTACGTGTCCATCACCAGATGAATGGATAAAGAAATTGTGGTATAAATATATGGTAGAATATTATATGGCCAGAGAAAAGAACGCAAGCCTGCCATTTGCAGCAATGTGTATGGGACTGGAGAATACATGTTAAGTGAAATAATCCAGGCAAAGAAAGACATGCCTTGCATGTTCTCACTCATATGTGGGAGCTAAGTATTTAAAAAATTGATCTCCTAGAGACAGAATAGAATGAAGGTTGTCAGAGGCTGGGAAGGAGGGGATAAAGTGGGAATGGTTAATGGATACAAAAATACACTTAAATAGATAGAATCAACAACATTTGATAGCACAACAAAGTGACTATAATCAACCATAAGTCAGGGCATTTAAAAAAATTACTTAAAAAGCATAATTGGAATGTTCCTAACACAAAGAAATGTTAAATGCCTTGGGTGTTGGATACCCCAATTACTCTGGTTTGATTAATTCACATTGTATGTCTGTTTCAAAACATCACATGCACCTTATATACAGCTATTGTGTACTCATAATAATTACAAATAAAAAATGGAAAAAAGAACAATGAGATACATTTTTAGTTTATTTGTCTTGAAAATCAACTGTAGAACTCAGAGGCTTAAGAGATAACTGCTGCTTCTTTAAAACAAAACTAAAATGGGCCATCAGATTGCAGTGATAAAGTTTGGGTCTGCCACATAGGATGGGCTTGGTAAAGGTAGTTTTTATTCTCTAGAAGTTGTATTGGCTCGCAAACCATTAGACAGAAGTCATACTACGCCTTCATTGTTTAGCAAGTCCAGGTGCAATGGCCACTCCTGAAAAAGCAGTGGTTTTAGGAGTTTGGAAAGGCCAGGTTGCAGGCTGGTTGCCTTGAGTTCCGTTCTCTTCTCTCTTTGAAACCAGGTAGGGCCCTAAAAACAACTTAGAACAGAGGTTCTCAAACTTTCACATGCAGCAGAATCGCTCCCAGTTCCTGATTCAGTGGGTCTAGGATGGTACCCGAGATTTGCATGTCTAATGAGTTTCTGGGTGATGCTGAAGCTGACCACCCTTCAAGATCCATTCGCCTAGAGAAGCAGAACATGAAAATAAGGTGGTGCTGGAAAACCCACTGGCAGAACTAGGCCCCAAGGGCTGTGTGAAACCAGAACCAAGAACAACTTTTTTTTTTTTTTTGCCTTTTCTTAACTTGCAAAAAGACAGGTATCTTGTTCTTTTCAGACAAGTAAACACCACAAGGAGATTATTATTTTGCTAAAAGAAAATTTATGTTAATAACTTTTTTTTTTTTTTTTTTTTAGAGACAGAGTCCCAGTTTATCGCCCTCAGTAGAGTACTGTGGTGTCACAGCTCACAGCAATCTCCAACTCCTGGGCTTAGGTGATTCTCTTGCCTCAGCCTCCTGAGTAGCTGGGACTACAGGTGCCCGCCACAATGCCTGGCTATTTTTTGTTGCAGTTTGGCTGGGGCTGGGTTTGACCCCGCCACCCTTGGTATATGGGGCCAGTGCCCTACCCACTGAGCCACAGGTGCCACCCAACATTTTTTTCTTGTTAGCAAAATCACTTTGTTAATAATTTTTTTATGAAGATGATTTAAATCACCATTTCTAGCCTCTGTATTGGGCTACCACACCCTCTGTGTTCCAAGACTCAGGCCTCTGAATTTCCTCCTGCATCATCCTCCCACCTCCCACTGATGCCTGAAAGAGTCTCAGTAATGTCTTGGTGAACAGCAATTTGAGGTTTTGTTATCATTTAGTAATATAATTAAACAGGAGCCCAGTTGATTTTGCCACTAACTAGCTGAATCCTTTTCTCCTTCTCTGGATGTTGGCTTCCTCAACAATAAAAGGAGAGGTTCGGACAAGGAAGTATGAATGAACATGATAATTTTTTGATTTTTATCAAAAGTTTATTTGGCATTTATGCACATATTATCTCAGCTAATCCCTGTAAAATAATTTTTACATTCCATTCCCATCTTTCACAGAGACGGAGATAGAATTGGAAAAGCATAGTCGTTTTTGAGGACTAAAATTACAAAATGGTGACATAGAAACTTCTGCAAAGACACCACTGAGGACAGAGTCCTTTATGTCCTCTGTGTCCCTTACGTAACAATTTATGGGAAAAGTTCCTCGTGAAGATTAATGCCTGATAAATATATTCCTAGATATAATACGTGTCATTTGATAAGACAACTTTCTAACACTTCCTATTTTTCTTTTGTTTTAACTGCCAAGAAGCTTACAACTAATTATGGCAAGATTGTAATGAACACTTAAATCTGAAATTCTTGGTAACATTATTTCTCATATCCACAAAATCCTAATGCCTAAGTGTTTTTTCACATAGACTGTTAATAGGGTGAATGCAGAATTTACCATATCAATAGAACTCTTTTCAGAATGAAAAAGAACACTATTAGTAGTTATGCCAGGGCAATAGAAGTAAACCAGGGCTATCTCAGGCAAACTGAGGTGGGGGGGCAACCCACCTATAACTAGGAACAGGGGTGGCAAAAATTATATACAAATTTGACTTTGTTGGGGCAGCTGTTGGGGTCTCATTAAACTCAGTAAAATCATGTAGCAGTGGAGATAGATTATAAGTGTTAGGAAACAATAACAACAAAGGTTCTAAATGTATTTGCGGGATATGTGACTCCTGTCACGTATCCCTATGCCACTTCATTTCCCAAAGCATCTGCCTCCTAAGCACCAGTGACATCAGTCCCGCAGGCAATTGCGACTCTAAAATTCTTTATAAGAGGAGCGTAGGCAAGGCAATCGGTTTAGAAGTGAAGGACAGGGGGACTTTAATCCAGAATTGTGTGGCACTTTACTAAAGAAGGAAAAAAATTTGAATGTCCATCTCAAGGAATGGGATGGTGTCCCAAAAAGCCAGTCACCATGCAGTCCTGCTCGCTCACAGAGCACGCCATCCAACGCATGCCTGCTCACAGCCTGCTGAGCTTTCCCTGTGCAGAGGACAGGACTGACCTTGCCACCTCTCCCCTGCCTGCAGCACCCAGTCCAGCTGCCTCCTTCTCTCGCTCCTCTGCTGGAAAATCCCAGGCGCTCTCAGCGGCAGGAGGCGGCCGCGGCGTCTCTTCTGAGAACCAACACCAGAGGTCGCCCTTCTCCAACCTCAGACGCGGTTCCCGGCAAGGTGACGCTCCCGCCGCTCCTCAAACGCTCTGCGGGAAGCGGACGCCTTGGCCTTGGCCGCGGGCCACGTGGCCCGCCCTCGCCCCAGGTGGGAAGGCGCTGCTCCAGGGCAGGCGAGGTGGGGGGCTGCTAGGGAGGCCCGCGCTCGCTGTGGGGACGCAGCGCCGGGCTGGAGGCAGGGCGGGCGTCTTCCCAGTCCTTTCTCGGCTCGGCTCAGCCAGCCCCTGCAGCCTGCAGACCACACGATCAACGCGTGTGTGAGTTGTAAGGTGCTCGGCAGGCAGAGGCGCTACTCCCGCTTTTAATTGGCCTATTAGTCTTGTCTACACACACACAGGCACACTGTGGGGAGGCTCTAGTCTCCCGTAAGAGTCATTGTGGGCAGAGCTGCCTGGCTGCCTGTGGTTCTCTCTCCCCGTGTTCTTCCTGGGAGAACTTGTATCTCAGAGACCCGGCTGTCTGTGTAAAAAGAGAGGGCGCCCCCGGAAGACAGCTCTACGATCTTACTTTTCTGGTCATACCCTGTTTTCTACTGGAAGCCAGAGGGTTTGTTCCATGTACACGTGAGAGTGCTGAGCTTTGGAGAGGTTGTCTTCACAGATGATAGAGACTGGTCTGGAACCGAGGGTAGCTGACTCCAAAGCAGTTTTCACTCACACTGGGAGCCCTACTTGCCTTCTTCAGCAAAAGATGCAGAAATGAAAAGAAAACCCTGCCTGGGCTGAAAAGTTTTAAACTAGGCAGGGGCCTCAACACAAAAGCAAAACAACAAACAAGCAAAAGTGAGCATTACCTCTGAGTCCTGGAAGCAGTCTGTCAGTTACCAAGGCAGGCTGCACCCCTGAGCCCTCTGGCCCTGGCCTTTGGAATGGGGCGGAGAGGTCAACTGCTTGCCTCTACAGCACCCCAAGCTTCTCTTTATCCCACTGAAGGCCTCGGCCAGGCTGGGTCCACGCCACTAGTGCTTGATGATTTCAAAGTGAAGTGCAGCCATTTGTGTTCAGCCTAAGGACAATAATTGGTGCCACATAGCAGCCAAGGTACCTGGCACAAGGTAGCCTCTCCTCTTCCCATGGGGAGGATATAGGGCAACCCACTTCCCAAGTGGAAAATGAGGTAGAGATCCTCTCTGGACAGACATTCTAAGCTGGGCATCCTCACATGGTACAGGTCTTACTGATGCTGTTGATCAGTGTAATTACAGAACCTAAGTTATTACTCTCTACATCTGTTAATAGTCTTTTGAGGGCAGGAACCATGGCTGATTCATCCTGGTATCGCCACAAACCTGGGCACAGGGGGTTGTGATGGGTGCTTTAGGAAGTTATTATTGATCAAAGGTGTCCAAATTAAAGATGCCGCTGAATTGAATTAAGCCACAGCGACCTCTCTTGGGAGAAATGTATTTTTCTGGAACACAGGGAGAATGCTTAGCTATAACAAATCAATGTTTTGAAACATAATAAACCTTTAAAGTCATCTGTTTAAATTTTTTAAAGTGGCTTCTGACAAAAGGACCTTTCATAGCATTACTGAATGTCTCCCAAAAAGCACATGTTATCATATTTCTTCTTTGTTTCTCTCTCAAGAATTAATGACTTTTTCCCAAGAGAGGGTGTTCCTCAGTGTATTTTACCACTCTGGAGAAGCCAGACTGTGCCAGAGGGAGGAAGCCATGAGAACAGGGTGTTGTTCAGCTCAGCCCTTCTTGACCTTGAAAAACTTTTTCATGTCAGAAAATAATACAAAATATTCCTGAGACTTTTGTGTATTTCTCCTTGCTGGTGGACATAAGATTTCTTCTATTACCAAAATGTCCCCAAGCCCCAGCCTGTGGCTATAAAGAAGGTCATGTTAACATAAGTCACATTTTTATTTTTCATCACCCCACCCCCACCTGCTGATTCAGGATCTCAGCCCACCCATCCAGTGTCTCCCAGCATCTCCACTTGTTTCTGGGAATGCCCAGAGTAGTTTAGACAGGGGTGGGGTCAGCTCCTTTTAATCTTCACTCCAGCCACTGCTCACGCTCCTTCATAGCTGTCTCCAGCGCTCCCAAAGAGGCAAGTGACACTGATAAGGTGCCAAAGTGTCTGTGGCCCCTGCCAACTGACACATCAGAGGAGCAGGGAGAATGCTCTTCTTGGAGAGGTTCACGCTCTGTCCCCAGGCTAGCTTTTGTTGCTAACATGTCTTTCAGCCTGATATAAAGACAGAAAGTTTTCTGTCCTATGGGGTTTTCTAGCGGTGAGGAGTCAGTGACATGGTGGGGAGGGCACTGATCTTGGATTAGGAGACCTGAGTTCTAGCTTGGGTTCTGCCATTTTTGGCCTTGTGATGTGGCACATTTCACTTCACCATCTGTCTTCAGCATCGTCATCAGTATGGTGGGGATGAAGCTTGGTGCCCTTCCTCTTGGCTCCCAGGGAACATGTTACAAGAAGTAATTAGGTAATGGATATGCAAGCACTTTGTAAGCCAATGGGCACTCCACAATATAAGCAATTATGAAACTCAAGGAGGTAATCCTTGAAGGAAAGACATTGTCAGGTCATTGGGTTTCCCTTTTTGCTTCCCTTCCAGAGCAGCAGCGCTTGTGTCCCATCAGCGTATCCATAAACAATTACGGAGCAGCAGTAAGGGTGCTCCATCTACAGACCCAGCGCTGGCTCAATCTGCCTTCATATCTTCGTAAGTTCCTCGAAGGCAAAGGACCTACCATTTTTCTGTATGCCTATGGTGCTTTGTGTGTACGGGAGACATTCAGGGAGCACACATTAATTTTTCAAAAGCTGAACATATCAGGGAGTATATACTGTAAAATTAGTAGACCACAAGCTTAATGTGAGTCTGATAATTTAAAAAGTAAATAAAGGCTGGGCGCCCATACTCAGTGGTTAGGGCGCTGGCCACATGCACCGGGGCTGATGGGTTCAAACCCAGCCCAGGGCCTGCTAAACAAAAAACAAACAAAAACCATAGCCAGGTGTTTTGGTGGGTGCCTGTAGTCAGTCCCAGCTATGAGGGAGGCTGAGACAAGAGAATTGCTTGAGCCCAAGAATTTGAGGTTGCTGTGAGCTGTGATGCTACAGTACTCCACAGAGGGCAACAAAGACTGTCTCAAATAAAAAGATAAAAAAAGTAAATATACAATGTCTAGTCTCAGCTACTGACCTTAGAGATGGTCTCTCGCAGGCATGCTCAAGGAGTCATGATCAAGAACATTCACTGCAATATTGTCTACGATAGGGAAAGTTGAAAACAACCATGTATACCCATGACAAGAGCATGAATAAACACATTGTAGAAAATGTGGATTGGTCAGTAGGAGTTAAAATGAATCAATATAGATACATCTCAAGAACTTAAGTTATAGAAAAATACATTTCAGTGTATCACTATCTATATGAAGTTTGAAACATGTAAAACGATTCTACCTGTTGTTTTGTTTCATACATTCAGACATGTAAAAACATGCATGGAAACAATAAAGACCCAAGTCATGATAATGTCTTCTCCAGGGGAGAGGGGTTGTGGAAGAGTATTAATACATTGGGAGTTTTATTTGTACCTGTAAAGTTTCGTTTTCTTTAACAAGTCTGAAGTAAGTAAGGCGTCAGATTGGCAAAGCAGAGTGATAGGTTCTTAGGTGATTATTTTGTTCAAAAACTTTATATATCTGATACATTTTACAATTTTGAAAGCCCTTTATGAAAAAAGAAAACAAAGTTTTAAAAGAAGTTTAGACTCCATTAGTAAAAGCAGTGTGTCTGACGGGAACAGCGCTCAGACAATTCTGCTCAGTGGTGGCACCACACTCCCCAGGAAGCCTGACAGACCAGAGCCCAGGGCAGGCCTCAGAAGCCATCTCAGGATAGGTAAGGAACAGGAAATATTGAACTTGGAAGAGTGAGGATTCAAGGGGGCATATGACCACAGTCTTCAAATAGCTAAAGTGGGGCAGATTTGCTTGCCCACAAGAAGCTAGGAAAAATAAAATATTAAAAATAGACCAGGCACAGTGGCTCTTGCCCGTAATCCCAGCACTTTGGTAGGATGAGGTAGGAGTATCCCTTGAGCTGGGGAGTCTGAGAAGAGCCTGGGAAACAGAGAGACCCCTGTCTCTACCAAAACAAACAAACAATAAACAAACACACAACAAACTAGCTGGGCATGGTGGCACGTGCCGTAGTTCTAGCTACCTGAAAGGCTGAGGCAGCCTTGGTGTATCAGGGCTTCACTGTTGCGTTCACATTGCCGTCTGTAGTTCTCTGCATGACGTCTTGCAGTTTTTCTGTGCTGTTGTGAGCATGTCACAGCTTGAATTACAGCAACCAAAAATTTGTAAAATTTTATTAAACTTGCCAAAAAAAAGTTAACAAAAAAAAAAAAAAAAAAAAAAGGCTGAGGCAGGAGGATCACTTCAGCCCAGGAGTTTGAGGTTGCAGTGAGCTATGATACACTGTACTTCATTCTAGGTGACAAAACAGGACCCTGTCCATATAATAAATATAATATAATAATATGCATAACGTAATATGACACAAAGTGGGATGGGGAGAAGATGTGCCCTGTGAGGGAGTGGGATAAAAGGAAGGAGTAGGGTAGAGGTTGGGAAGGAGAGGAGGAGACTGACCCTCATAGTCATCATTGTCAGATTAGGACCCCAACTGCTTGGTCAAATCTTGACAAAAAAAGTTGCTGATTTCAAAGCTCTGTGGATGTGATAGGGAGGATTTTTATCCTCTGTCAAACGTGGCCTTACATAAGCTATAAGATCCTTTCTAACAATTAGATTCTTAGAAATTCAAATTTTATGAAGCTGTTGTTGTGAAACAGTTACACAGCATTCATTTTTGACATCCCAAAAGATAACAACATCCTAGTTGATCAGCTCTTCTGGGGGCTCTACTCTCCTTTCTTTGCCTCTCCTTTCAAGAGGGGGTGGCTGCGAGCGTGGTGTTGCCCTGGTGTCTGTAGTTCTCTGCATGGCGTGGTGTTGCCCTGGTGTCTGTAGTTCTCTGCGTGGCGTGGTGTTGCCTTGGTGTCTGTAGTTCTCTGTGTAGATGTGGTGTTGCCCTGGTGTCTGTAGTTCTCTGCGTGGCGTGGTGTTGCCCTGGTGTCTGTAGTTCTCTGCGTGGCGTGGTGTTGTCCTGGTGGCCGTAGTTCTCTGTGTAGACGTGGTTTTGCCCTGTTGTCTATAGTTCTGTGCGTGGTGTTGCCCTGGTGTCTGTAGTTCTCTGTGTAGACGTGATGTTGCCCTGGTGTCTGTAGTTGTCTGCATGGCATGGTGTTGCCCTGGTGTCTGTAGTTCTTTGCGTGGCGTGGTGTTTGTAGTTCTCTCTGTAGGGGTGGTGTTGCCCTGGTGTCTGTAGTTCTCTGCATGGCGTGGTATGCCCTGTTGTCTGTAGTTCTCTGTGTAGACGTGGTGTTGTCCTGGAGTCTGTAGTTCTCTGCATGGCGTGGTGTTGCCTTGGTGTCTGTGGTTCTCTGCATGGCGTGGTGTTGCCCTGGTGTCTGTAGTTCTCTGCATGGCGTGGTGTTGCCCTGGTGTCTGTGGTTCTCTGCATGGCATGGTGTTGCCCTGGTGTCTATAGTTCTCTACGTGGCGTGGTGTTGCCCTGGTGTCTGTAGTTCTCTGCGTGGCGTGGTGTTGCCCTGGTGTCTGTAGTTCTCTACGTGGCGTGGTGTTGCCCTGGTGTCTGTAGTTCTCTGCGTGGCGTGGTGTTGCCCTGGTGTCTGTAGTTCTCTGCGTGGCGTGGTGTTGCCCTGGTGTCTGTAGTTCTCTGCGTGGCGTGGTGTTGCCCTGGTGTCTGTAGTTCTCTGCATGGCGTGGTGCTGCCCTGGTGTCTGTAGTTCTCTGCGTGGCATGGTGTTGCAGTGGTGTCTGTAGTTCTCTGCATGGTGTAGTGTTGCCTTGGTGTCTATAGTTCTCTGTGTGACGTGGTGTTGGCCTGGTGTCTGTAGTTCTCCGTGTAGGTCTGGTCTCTTTGCATTTCCTTTCTTATTCTACCTGTTTCTCTCTCATTTTATTCTTGCTTCCCCATCCTCACCCACCAAGACTTCAACTCCTACTTCACCTCGTTTTTCCCCCTCAAAAGCATTATTTTGTATATACATATTTTAACCTGGTTTATTTATATAGCATAAAATTTTAAGGTTCTGGGCAGTGCCTGTGGCTCCGTGAGTAGGGTGCTGGCCCCATATACTGAGGATGGACGTTTCAAACCTGGCCCTGGCCAAACTGCAACAAAAAATAGCTGGGCGTTGTTGCCGGCACCTATAGTCCCAGGCTACTCTGGAGGCTGAGGCAAGAGAATCGTCTAAACACTGGAGTTGGAGGTTGCTGTGAGCTTTGATGCAACGGCACTCTACCAAGAGCGATAAAGTGAGACTCTGTAAAAAAAAACTTTTTTTTTGAGAGAGACTCTCACTATGTCACCCTCGGTAGAGTGCTGTGGCGTCATAGCTCACAGCAACCTCAAACTCTTGGACTCAAGCCATCGTCTTGCCCTACCCTCTCAAGTATCCGGGACTACAGGCATCTACCACAATGCCCAGCTAGTTTTTCTATTTTTAGTAGAGACAGGGTCTTGCTCTTGCTGAGGCTGGTCTCAAAGTCCTGAGCTCAGGCAATCCACCTGTCTCAGCTTCCCAGAGTGCTAGGATTACAGGCATGAGTCACCGAGCCTGACCTAAGGGTATATTTTAAGGGGCAAATGTATTTTGACAAATGTATTCACTTGGGAAGGCACCACCACAATCAAGGCAGAGCAATTCTATCACCCTATCATGTTTTCTTCTCACGATCTGAGCCCATAATCCATTCTCTGGCTCCTTGTAACCCTAAATTTGCTTTCAGTCATATTGTTTTGCTTTGTCTAGAATGTCATATAAATAGAATCATGCAATATGTTGTCTTGTGATTTGTCTCTTTCACTTGGCATAAAGCTTTTGAGATTCATCTGCAATTGCATGTATCTGTAATTCATTGCTGTTTGTTACTGAGTAGTGTTCCATTGCATGAATTTATCAAAATTTGTTTTATCTGTTCACAAATTAACAGATATTTGAGTTGTTTCTAGTTTGGATCGATAAGAATAAAGCCACTATGCACATTCACGTGGCAAGTCTTCATATGAACTTTTTTTTTTTTTTTTTTAATTTCTCTTGGGTTCTATTACTAGGAACAGAATTACTGGGCTATCAATACATATGTGTTTACATTACACATACATGCAATTACAGATACATGCAATTGCAGATGAATCTCTTGTTGCTCCACATCCTCAACAACACTTTGTATGGTCAGTTTTTAAATTTTTAATCATTCTAGTGGGTGTGTAGTGAGATCTCATGGTGGTTTTAATTTGTATTTTCCTAATGATTAATGATTTTGAGCATTTTCATATGCTTTTTAGCCATTTAAATATCTTCTTCGATGAAGATTCTGTTCAAATCTTTTGCCCATTTCTTTGAGTTGTCTTCTCATTACTGAATTGTGAGAGTTCTTTATATACTTAGACTATAAGACATTCATCAAATGCAAAGGTTAGACATCTTTGCAAATACTTTCCTCCCAGTCTATGGCTTGTCTTTGTATTTCCTTAACAATGACTTGAAGAGCAAATGTTTTTACATTTAATTAAGTCCAATTGGTAATTTCTCTTTTTTGGTTTATGCTTTTTGTGTCTTAAGAAAATTTTATCTAATACAAAGTTCACAAACCTTTTGTCCTATGTTTTCTTCTACAATTTTTAGACTTTTAACTCTAAAAATTATATTTAGGTGCCTGACCCATTTCAAGTTAATTTTTATATCTGGTGTAAGCTAAGAATGCAGTTTCTTTATTTCCAAATGAATATCTGATTCCATTAGCACTATTCGTGCTTCTGCTTAAGAAGACTATCCTTTTCTCCACTAAATTACCTCATCTCCTTAACTAAAACTCAACCAACCACATATGTATAAGTCTATTTCATTTTTTCTTGGACCTACATGTCTTTCCTTTATGATCCTGTCACACTGTCTTGATTTTCATAGCCATATAGTAAATCCTGAAGTCAGACGGTATGAGTTCTCCAACTTTGTTCTTTTTCAAAATTATTTTAATTATATTTCATTGTTTGTAATTCCATATAAATGTTTAAATTAGCAGTTCAATTTCAGCAACAAAACCAACAAAATTCCTGTTGGAATTTTGAGATTGTGTTGAACTGAGATTTGATTTGGGGAGAACTGACCTCTAAATGGTGATTGAGTCTTCTTAGGACAGGAGTCAGAAACAAAGCAGGCAGCGAGGGGTCAGAAGAAGGCCAGCAGGAGAATAAAGTAACAAGAACGTGAATATGCTTAGGTAAGATAAATGTAACTAATAGGGACCCTTTAGTTATTTTACCTTAGTCGTAACATCTTTGTCTAAGGTAAAGGGGGAATTCCTTTCATTTGGACATGCACACAGTTGAGGCAACAGTGTCTCTAAATGAACTACTCTTATTAAGGTAGTAAAAAAAAAAATTACTCCCACCAGCACCATGACAGTTTACAAATGCCATGACAACTCCTGGAAGTTACTACCCCGTAAGGTTAAGAAAGGGGAAGATTCCCAGGTCTAGAAACTCTCCATCTTTTCCCTAAGAAATTTCGTGAATATTCCACTTCCAGCTTAGCATATTATTATGAATTAGCATAAAAGGGCAGACCATAACCCTGCGGTGGCCCTGCTCCTTATTGGAACCATCTGCTCCCTACCATCTTTGAGAATGTACTAAACTTCCTATGCTCTGTCTTTAATACATTTCTCTGCTTTGCGTGTGTCCATGAGTTTAAATTCTTTCTTGCAGGAAGTCAAGAACCCTCTGTGCTGGTGCCAGTGGTGGTCTGTACTGGTATCACTCTGATTATCGTCTGTGTGATGTATCTTTTCTTTTAGTTTTAAGCCATGTTTTTATATTTGAAGATTTTGTTGTTGTTTTGTTGATAGCATATGTAATAACTAAGTCTTACTTTTTAAATACAGTCTGACAACCATTGTAATTTAATTTAAATATTTAGATTATTTACATTCAATATAATTTTTAGTATAATATGGTAATAAAATGGAATAATAAAAAGTACTCAATCTATGCTGGACATGGTGGCTCACACCTGTAATCCCAGCACTCTGGGTGGCCAACTTGGGTGGATTGCTTGAGCTCAGGAGTTTGAGAACAGCCTGAGCCAGAGCAAGACCCCAGTTTTTCTAAAAATAGAAAAACTAGCGAGGCATTGTGGTGGGTATCTGTGGTCCCAGCTACTTGGCTGAGTCAAGAGAATTACTTGAGCCCAAGAGTTGGAGGTTGCTATGAGATATGATGCCACAACACTTTACCCAGAGTGACAGGGTGAGACTCTATCTCAAAAAAAAAAAAAAAAGTGCTCAATCTAAAAGAAGACAGGATGGGGAAAAAAAGAACAAACAGCAGATGTAATAAGAAGAAAAAAATAAGTTGGTAGACTTAAATTAGTATATTTTTAAAAATATGACTATTACTACATAAATAATTTTTAGTTGAATGATTTTTTTTTCTTATAGAACTTTAAAGATGCAACTTAATTCTTTCTGGCTTGCATAGTTCCTGGTGAGAAGTTTGTTGTAACTTTTGTCTTTGTTCCTCTGTGTTTATTATTATATTTTTGTTTTTTCTGGTTTCCTTTACGATTTTCTCTACATCTTCGATTTTCATCTGTTTGGGTATGTGTCCTGGTATGTGTATTTTCTTTTGTTAACCTTCCAGTTTTCTCAGCTCATTGTCTTTGTGGATATTAGTCTTTTATTTATTTGTTTGTTTTTATATTTCATTAACTTTGGAAGATTCTCCGCTATTATTTCTTCGAATATTTCTTCTTCCCATATTTTCTCTTTTATCTTCTTTTGAGGCTCTACTGCCTGTGTATTAGTCCATTTGCTGTTGTCCCAGAGCTCTTGGATGCATGTCTTGCATTTTTACCTTTTTTTCTCTTTGTATTTCACTTTGCATCATTTCTCTAGACCTGTCTTTAAAGTCACTGATTCTGTCTTCTGGGTCCATTCAATTTTTGTTAAGACTGTCAAAGTAATTCTTAATTTCTGATGTTATGTTTTTCACATGTGACTTTTCCATGTGACTATTTGGACTAGTTTTAATCTCTTTGCTGAAATCTCTTATCCGTTTATGTTTGTTGTATACCTTTTTCACTAGTTCCTTTCATGCATTAATTATAATTATTGTATGATTTTTCCTATTGCCTTTACTTAGAAATTTACCACAAACTTAGTGGCTTAAAATAACATAAATTTATTATATTAGAGTTACAGAAGTTAGCAGTCTACAAGTCTACAAGGCTAAAAGCAAGGCGTCAATAGGGCTGGCTTCCTCTCTGGACCTGCTAGGGGAAACTGTTCCTTGCCTTTTCTAATTCATGCACTTTTGTCATTGCTGGTAAGTGCAAATCCCCTTCTTTATTTAAATATTCCCTTTTACCCCAACTCCAGCTCTCATTCCTTCCCCTGTATCCTATATAGGGTAAACATTCTAATGTGTTTAATATGAATCTTTTTATTTGTGTTCTTACAAAATGTATTTGTTGTTTCATATGCATATGGTTTAATTATATAAATGATAGTGTGGCTTATACCTTATTTAGTTTCTTCCTGTTTAAACTCAGCATTTATTTTTAAGATCCATTTTTTGTCATTATACATACAGCTAATCTTTTGCTTCTCATTGCTACATAGGATTTCAAGGTGTAGATACATCATAATTTATCTTTCCATTACTTCAGTAATAGATACTTTGATTGCCTCTGGCTCCACAAACATTGCAATGAATATTCTCTTACATGATCCCAAAGGCCTGCGTAAAATTTTCTTTGCGACATGCCAGGAAAATAATTACTGGGTCATAGTGTCTGCACAATTTGATTAAATCCTGATTTCCCCCAGAATGACTGCATTAGGGCCTCATCCTACCAGCAGTTCAGCAGGTTTCCTGTGACTCATAGGCCCATGACATTTGGCATTATTCAGCTTTTTAACATCTGCCAATCTGGTAGGTATAAAGTGATACCTCTTTGTTAATGACTGACCTGTCTGTTTGACTTTTATCTATGTGACCCTCAGTTGATCTTTTTTCTCTTGTGTATCCTCAATTGAAAACATTTCCCAGGAGCTCTTCAGAGCTTCCCATAGGTATCGTTTGTTCCTTCTGCCTTATTGTCACCATGATGGCAATCAAAGCAAACCAATCCTTTGCTCCAATGATTGGCTGTCATAGCGAGTGGTATATGCATGCAGGTGTCTGAATTTCAGATGGAAGCTGCCATCAGAAAGATTTTTTGTATCATAATATTTGTTTTATTTTTAATTGTAATAAAAAATTAAATAGCAAGCCTTTTAATCATCATATTCTATACCACATTCTATACTCAAAAAAGGAAACAATTTCTCTCTCAAGGTGTTTGCTGCTTACTAAGAGCATATTAAAATCACCATTATTCTATCTTTTCTGTAGAGAGAAGACAGACGTGGGTGCTGAATTATCTGTGTTAGTGTCTGCAGCTAGAGCTGTGAATGTGTGTGTAATTTTGCCAAGGAGGTCAGACCTATGCTATGGAAGAAGTTGGCTCAAAAGTAGAATTTGGAATGACTAATAACCTATCCAAATGCTGTCTTATAACAAAGCAAATAAAAAATAACATAAACTTTCTCTAAGTACTTTAATATTTCTAAACAACATTTTAGGTATCACGTGGAGTGCCCATGCTTACGCCATTCCAGGATGACTACATGAGTGAAGCAGCATGTTTCCTGCATCAAGGGGAATCCTTCTAAGGTCAGATGGATGGTCAGATCCCTCTTGATTGTCCCCCTTTAGTGCCAGCAACTGTTCTGCAAGCATATACTTTCATCTCGAATGTTTTCTGAGTTCCATCTAGATTTTCACAATAATAGTCTCCTTCTATTCCAGTCTGATCGTCTGCGTAGGAGACCATCTTTTGCTACCAAATGAACTACATTTGGGAAGGATAATCTGATACTCAAAGAAGGGAATATGTGCCTTCCAGTTTCTTACCCCCAAGATGCATAGCACCTCCGTTATGGACATGTTAGAGAAGAATAGGGCTGTCATGATTTTAGAAGAACAATCTATTGGTGACAGCTCCACTGTTTACTGGCAGAAGGGAGGGTTTTGTCCAGGGCCACAGTATACAGTTTCCCTCTGTTTCTCCTTCTCTCTCTCACAGACAGACATGAATCCTCACGCAAACCTACATAAACATTTTTATTGAGCATCTTACACTTATTATCTCACAGTTTCTGTGGGTCAGGAGTTGAGACACTGCTTACCTGGGTCTCACAAAACTGCAACTGAGGCATTAGCTGGGGTTCAATCTCATCTGAGTCTCTGATGGAGAAAACTTACCGTATATACTCAAGTATAAGCCGAGTTTTTGTGCCGAAAATTTGTGCCAAAAAACCCGAACTCGGTTTATACTCGGGTCATACAGGTTATTTGATTCGGTGCGCTTTGTATGAGACCGACAGCAGTGATGATGATATCTCCAAACTCAGTGATGATGGCAATGTCTATGCTGATACCCTCACATCAGATACAGCTGAAGCTCTGTTGGACATACAGATGATGAGGAGGAGGAATCCAGTTTTGAAGGATTTTAACCTTTGTGATTTAGCTTGATTACCTGGTAAGCTTCTGCCCTTTATTTAAAGTTTTAAAGTTGTTGTTGCTAGTTTACAGTTTTTCTTTAGCAATAAATATTGAAAAGCATTTAACCTACTGATTCCTCAATTATTGTAATTGTTTTGGGTATATACTTTTATTTTTGAAATTTACCAGTGGCTGCTGCAATTTCCACCTTGGCTTATACTCAAGTCACTAAGTTTTCCCAGTTTTTAGGGTAAAATTAAGGGGATCGGCTTATACTCAGGTTGGCTTATACTCGAGTATATACGGTAAATTGGAATCATGTCCACTCAGATTAGGAACCAGAGAAGGTGCTCATTGCTTTTTAACATTGTAATGGAAGTTTTAGCCACCGCAATTAGGGAAGAAAAGGCAATCAAGGGTATCCATCTAGGGTCAGAAGAGATCAAACTTTTGTTCTTCACAGATGATATGATTGTGTATCTGGAAAACACTAGGAATTCTACTACAAAACTCCTAGAAATGATCAAGAAATACAGCAGTGTCTCAGGTTACAAAATCAACATTCACAAATTGGTAGCCTTTATATACACCAACAATAGTCAAGTTGAAAAACAGTTAAGAGCTCTATCCCATTCACAGTAGTGCCAAAGAAGATGAAATATTTGGAAATTTACCTAACAAAAGACGTGAAAGATCTCTATAAAGAGAACTATGACACTCTAAGAAGAGAAATAGCTGAAAATGTTAAAAAATGGAAAAACATACCATCCTCATGGCTGGGAAGAATAAACATGGTTAAAATGTCCATACTACCCAAAGCAATATATAATTTCAACGCAATCTCTATTAAAGCTCCACTGTCATACTTTAAAGACCTTGAAAAAACAATACTTCTTTTTATATGGAATCAGAAAAAACCTTCAATAGCCAAGACATGACTCAGAAATAAAAACAAAACAGGAGGAATCACGCTACCAGACCTCAGACTTTACTACAAATCGATAGTGATCAAAACAGCATGGTATTGGCACAAAAACAGAGAATTAGATGTCT